>JADDOH010004856.1:0-166526 GCA_016648135.1 Agrypnia vestita
ATATATATATATGTTTACTTTTAGTTTACAATAAACCTGTACCGATTTACGTGTTTTAGAATAATATGTGAATTTGGCCATTTTTTATTTTGGTGGTGGCCAATCCAGCGGCTATATTCTCTTCGTTCATGACGTTTTTTGTTTATACGTACTGTTTATCGCTTTTATTTTATATTTTCTCTAAAATTAATAATTTGAGGTCACGACATAAAGAACAAATATGTAATTATAGGAAAGTTGTCTCCAAATCAATTAAATGTTTCAGCAGCAATCAAAAATGCGAAATTAGTATAGCAACTTTGTGCGACTTTGAATTATTGGTTTTTAATGAAATTGTGTTTGACAGATCTTTCTTTAAATTTAGTGCTAGAATATTCTTTTTAAAATGTAGTGTTTTGTTTTGGGAAATACGACAAAAAGTTTGTTCCGGATTAGAAGAAAAAGCGCCACTTTGAATACGTTTTTTAATACGGTTATCTGGCAAAGAGTGTTATTTGACAATTGACAATAAATTTGAAAGCAAGTTTATGTGTTTTAGAAGCATTTGATGAAAATATTAATTTTAAAACTCAGCTCTGGCTTATTAATCGGTTACAAATACGTTTGTCTCAATTATATCTAAATTACCCGTACACCCGTGAAAAATCAAGGAACATAATAATTAATAACAACCCTTGCGTGTAAAATAGCCCGTGCGCTGGTTGCCTGTCATACTCTGATTATCTTAAGTTGTAATTCCTAAAAAAAAGTAAAATTAATTATTATATTTAGATAAGACCTATTAGACACCAATGTCCGCGCAGTAGGTATCACCGGCCACGTAGCGGCTACCATACCGACAGCATGGCCTTGCAGCGCGCAGATAGCAGCGGCAGTAGCTGCCAGTTCCGCCGGCCATTGGCATCTACCATACCGACAGCTTGTATACATTAAAGCTCTGAAGCGGTCACCATAGCCGACCACATTATCAAACAGTATTCGAATATTTATGACCGCGTGGCGGCCAGCAATAGCCGCGCAGCGGCTACTATCGGCCTCGCAGCGGCCTAGAAATCCGCCCGCAGGGCAAAGCAGTACTAGTATTAGATAGAGGTGACCATTTGAATATCTTTTTGAATATTTCTTTCCATTTTACCTCAAAACTTACTATTTGGAGATGTCTGACTAATGATCTGGACGATCGATATGAGCGCATAATATTATTTTAATGGACAGTTCATGGCCCACCACGCCAACTATGCTATCTGTGTTCAAGATTATTTTATATTGATTATTTGACACTGATTCCATTGCCATCTATGAATTCACGACGAAATCATTTTGCAAATTGTTTTATAATTTGTTGATTTTGTACATTGGAGGCGGTAATAAAATAGTTCTGTTCACCTGGGTATGACAGGGAATTAAAAAAGAGGAAGCACAATGAACATGTATGGAATTAGTATTAAGTGATCATTTTTTTTTTGTTTGCTAAAATTTAGTCACGTTTAATAAAGTAATTAGGAAATACAACATTAAAAACAATGAGTAAAAATTTATGGAAATAAATGGGGGAAATTCATGGATTTCTTTGTAAAAAATAATTTCAGGACATTTTTTATTTTATTTTGAATCGTAATGATGATAATAATCAAATGTAAACTAATGCAATAATTTGATATACCTAAGGATATAATAATACTTGTACAAAACGTTTACGTCAAAAATCGAAAAATTAAAGCCACAACATACACAGGAGATCTCATAGCTAGGAGCAAAAATTTTATAGTTGGATTCCTGCCTTCGATGTGTCGAAAATTTTCAAGCAATCATGACCTAATTAATATTAATAGTTATGGAGATACACATATAATATCAAAGTTAGCTTTTTTAAAAATATTTCTGACTTTATTCTTGCAAAAAGTTGTACTTTTATTACAGTTACTTATATCGATTAAGAAAAATTCATTTGCTTCAATTCAACTAAAAAATTATAAACACCTCGTACAAAAATCTATTTTCAATTTTTGCAAGTTTTTATCATTTTATTCGACTTATGTTGAAGCGAATGAATTTTGCACAAATGATGTAAGTTACTGTAATAATAGTTCAACTTTTTGCAAATATATGTCAGAAATATTGAAAAGAAAATGCCAAACTTTGATATTGCATACCTATCTCCATAACTACTCATATTAGGTCATGGATATTTTAACTTTCTCGACTTATTAATTAAGGCAGGAATCCACATGTAAAATTGTTGCTACTAGCTATGAGACACCCTGTGTAATTCATTATACCTACATACCTATATGAAAAATAAAATATCCTCGATATGTTGTAAAGTAGGTTAATTGATTATTGTGGTACTGATTGTAAACATGATACAAAACTGAATATTTACAGTGCAGTAGGTACCTCACAAAAACACGGATGCCAACAATATATTTTTTATCAGTTCATTATACGAATCTTAAATAATAAAGTTCTGTTTGTTTGGTCAAAACATTGTTTGATTTATACAAAAAATTAATATATTTACCCGGAGATATATTATTTGAATACACTTAATTTTTTTTTTTAACGTCTTTTTAGACTAAGTTTTAGATTATTAAGTGATGATTCTGATAGATAGCTTTAGTGTGGCATTAATGTACAATGTAAAGATATTTATATTAATATTTTTATATTAATGGCAGTGAAATTTTCTTAGTACACACGTAAAATTTAATTAAATTAATCGGTTTTTAATGGTTTTATGGATACTGCAATATAGGAAACAGAACGTTTAATTTTTGTCTTTTTTAAAACGATATATAATATTTAACAACTTGTCGAAAAATATTAATGTCTGAATAGCACCACTTCTTTTTCAAACTTTATACCATCAATTTGTAAATAAAATATATGGTCTTTATTTGAAATTAGTACACCAAAGATAACTGTATTGCATGAAAACTAGAATAAAATAGTGGTTCGGGGTTATAATTTTTTTGATGTTATAACAATACATTTGTTCATATTTTTTTAAGGAAATGCTTTAAAAGTAAATGGATCTATCATAATAAAATTGATTAAAAGCCTGTTTTGCTAAATGATTCTATAAGTTTACGTAAAATTTAGCAAATCGAGAGCAAATACGAAAATCGTGTACCTACTGGGGCCTCTTAAATTAACTGGGCGATCATATCGATGTGTCTTATGATAGTATTAAATGAATAAGACAGAATATCGCTTTCGTATAACATAAAAAAATCATAAATAAATCATAAATTGCACGGTAAATCTGCCATTTAAAAATTCTTATTTGTATCATGTAATCCGTACCGAAGATAGTTAGTTTATAAAGTTAATATTTGTTTGTTTATTTCTTATTCTCGAATACTATACAATTTAGGTTGTACAAGCCTATCTCTATAGAAGAATCTGTGTTGAGACAGGCATAGTTTACAAATTAGTTGTACAATTTAGAAGTTAATTCACGTGTATCTATTTTTGTGTCTAATACATATATTATTTATTTTGCTTTTACACGTTTCTCGAGATGTTTTCAGAAGTTCAAGTGAAGAGTTTTGTGGATCCTATGTCTCCCAGTTGTACCTCTATGGAAATTGGAATATATTCGTATTTATCAAGGAAAATTAGGTAAAGCATTTTCGTCCTATTCACAAAATGTATGAAAGTGAGGAACCAAGCAAGGTTATATGTGGGGTAAAGCAAGGGCAGCAATACACACAAAAATTGTATGCAGTCATCGAGGATTGCTCTTTTATAATGTCTTAGATTCGATATTTTATAGGAAACATTGTCTATAAATTTATAGGAAACATGATTTTGAAGGGGATAGAAACATATAATCTAAAATTTAGTACATTTTAAATTGGTAATCCTCGGTGACTGCATTTAAAAAAATATTTTTATTTTTTTGGATATTTCTGCTTTTTATTTTGTACCTCACATATAACGTAATGGACCACCTCTCTAGATTTAATTATTATCATTTATTGTGGCTTACTTTAGGGATACTATTGCATAACTAAGTCTTCTGTACGACTTTTACCAAATCTTCAGATTTTTAATTGTGTCACGTATCAGTTATACATAAAAAAACCTAATCGATTATTAAAAAAAGTAACCCATAAAAACCAAGTTTTTACAATACTCCCTCTCATTTTTGGGTTTCGTGTCTACCATATGCGTCGAAATCTCCATACAACTTGTATGAAAAAACCATTAAAAATTTGAAAAATCCAAAATTATACTATAATTATTATTTTTTTTAACGAAAATTTGATATATCTTCTTGATCGTCGCCACGAGTCTGCTTGCAATGTTTCAGCTCGATTGGATCACGGGAAAAGGGTTAAAAATCGATCCAAAATTTTTTCGACGGCAAGCAAGCAGACGCCACGAGTTAATATAAAGGGAGTATATATAAATTATTATTTGATTTCATTCCAAAAAAAACGAATTTTGCTGTCATCTGTGAAACAATTGTCATAAATGTTCTAAGTAGTGAAGTACCTATTTATTATACAAACGGAGTAATTCAAATTTTAAATATTCCGTGATGTCGTTAGGCCGGGTAGTAATCAAACTTTTGTAATGATTCCAATTTGAAAAAACCATTAAAATTTCTAAAAATCCAAAATTATACTATAATTATTATTATTTTTTAACGAAAATTTGAAAGATCTTTTTGATCGTCGCCACAAGTCTGCTTGCAAAGTTTCAGCTCGATTGGATCACGGGAAAAGGGTTAAAAATCGATCCAAACCCAAACAAGTTTTTATTATACTCCCTTTCTCATTTACTAGTGGAAACTGGTTTGGCACTTAATCTACGAGTTGGGCTTCGGTCGAGTACGCTACGAAAGGGAATAATAAAAAATTTCCAGAAATCCAAAATTATACTATAGTTAGGTTTAGTGCCTACCAGATGCGTTGAAATATTTTCATACAACTTAGTAAGTTGTATGAAAAAAACCATTAAAACTTCTAATAATCCAAAATCATACTATCATTATTATTATTTTTTAACGAAAATTTGATATATCTTCTTAATCGTCGCCACGAGTCTGCTTGCAAAGTTTCAGCTTGGTTGGATCACGGGAAAAGGGTTAAAAATCGATCCAAAGTTTTTTCATCAAGAAAACAAGCAAGCAGACGCCACGAGTTAAAAGAAAGGAAGTAAAAAAGGACGAATTTTGTTTTCTGATTTATCCGAGATGAGATATGAAATGAATAATCGATTTTTGTGTTTTATCTATGTAACCAGTGACAGAGAAGAGGGATCTACCTCGTACCCAGGGCCGTTCTATGAGTAATAGAGCAGCTTCCAAATCGGCCCTACACTTTCGCCACTCATGTTCGGTTCATTTTTTTTAATGCTAAAGTGGCTGTACTCGCCGCCCCACTGACACTCATGGGAATGCGAGTGTCAGCAATGTATCAGTGACAGAGTGTCCAAAACCTCTTCTCTACCTCCAAGGCGCAGGAAGAAATGACAATTGGAACATACCAACTTATTATCCATTCAGTTGGAATAACAAGTTACAAATGCTACAGTTACTGTAACCAGTGACCGTTCTAAGAGCAAAAGCTTCCATATCGGTCCTACTCAATCGTCTCCAGGTTGACATTTTTTTTCAATAAGCAGGACCGTGTTGCTTCGCAACGGTCGTTTAAACCGTTGCGAAGTGGCACAGCCGCTCGAACAAAGCCATTCACTGTCCCCGCCTTAAGTATGTCTTTATTGAAAACAAAATACATGAATAAATAATTATAATACACAAAGAAAAATAAGAATATACAAAACAAAAATACAATTAGAAACAAAGTATGTAAATACATAGAAAGAAAAACAGTAACATAATAGTAAGAAGAAAAAAATACAAGGAAAATGACATAAAAAATAAAAAGAAACCAAATAATAGAAGTGTAAACAACAAAATCAAAGAAATACAATAAAGTAGGCACATATAATGATAAAAAAAAATAATAAAAAGAAATAATACTATAAAATAAAAGACGAAATCCCACGGCGGCGGCAGTGGATGGCTTCAAGTCGAAGACAGGACAAAAAAAATAAAAGAGAACAAACTGCTCCCAACAAGGGGAAAAAGACAGAACAAAAAAACAAAAACAAAAACGTGACACCCGGCAAGGGAAGTCAGGACCGCAGATGTAAATCCGATTCAAGAGCAACACACCGGAGATTAAAAAGTAACTTAACCTCGACCATCAGATATGGTTTCGATTAGTTCGATGTAACCAGTGACAGTACAAACGTACTTTTATCAAGTGACATACTGACACGCAACATCTGCCATATTGATGAAATTATTTAAGCTGCAGGAGGCCGTAAAACTACCTACGATAAATACAAGATATTATGTAAAATTCGGACAAAAATTTTATGACCCAGTATGGTAGAGGCACCGTCTTTAATGAGGCGAATTTTATGGGAAGTGGAATTTCAAAAAGAAATAAATGATTGGCATGATCCCAGGTAATAAATAAGACGTGTTATGCTAAACCCAAAAGTCAGTTAGCTGAAGCTCTTGGTTTGTGTAACACGTTTTGGCCACTTGAAAAATTAAAGTATAATATATAATATAATTTATATTGATTTATAGTGATTAATTTCAGCTATTTGTGAGCAAGTTTTATGTCAACACAATTTTAAGGAAAAATACTAGTCAAAATACGTTTTAGGAAACTATCTGATATCAGAAAAGTGTTGTTTTTTCGGAGCTCAATCGTTTTGAAGAACTCAACGTACATGGTTTCTGTTATAAAATTTGCATTGATTTTGAACATATTGTAGATCAAATTGATAGAAAAATATTTTTTTTTTAGTAATATAAATTCTTTAATAAAGGTAAAATATGGAATTAAAAGGAAAATATGCACTAGTTACGGGAGGTGCGTCTGGTATTGGATTAGAATGTATCAAAGAATTGCTTAAAGCGGGTGTATCGGTAAGTTAAATTTAAATATTTTGTTGATGATGATACTTATTTATTTAAAATCTTATATTTCTTTATTTTACTCACCAAAATTGTTAGAATCCTATAAAATAAATTAAACAAGCAAAATTACTTGCTGATGGCCCAATGGGCGTCTTATTATTAAATCATCAAAAGAGATGAAAATTTTAAAGATTTCAATATAAATGTTAATTTAAAAAAAATACTTCTTAAACACATAAACATGCTTTCAAAATCAGATATCAATTGTGAAATTAACACTCATGCCAGGTTTTGAAGTCGTCCACTTGCAATACACGCTCGAGTAGTATTAAATATAATAATTTCGTTGTCTGTCTGTCTGTCCATAACTTCATGTAACGTTAGAAATTTCGTTCGGACGGGGTTGAATCGGCTGTTCAACGCATGTTGCTACCACCGCCTTTCCGTGGACCGTCAAAAATATACTATATAATATACTAGGGCTTGGCAAAGACGCGAACCATTTCATGTTCGGTGATTTTTCACTGGTGTACGGCTAGTTTCTCTTAAAAATATCACTACAGTTTCTTTACAATAAGGCCAGAAGCGATAGTGTCCAAATTTTCAGTTGTGCATTATACTCGTGTAGTATAATGCACACATGACGACTGTTGACCAATATTTGGTCCAATTATTTTTATTTCAATTCATATGATTATATTGTCAAAACTTTCGATTTGTTTGAGTTTGACACATCATTTTAACCTAGAAATTAATATCCAAAACAGTAGTTGACAGTCGCTCGTGTTAGGTAAAAATCTGTTTGCCAGCAGAAAAAATAAATTTGATATAATAATAATATTAGTAGCTTGTTGGTCTTGTGGTTAGGATTCTCGCCTCGTGATCCAAAGGTCGCAGGTTCGAATCTCACACCAGACAAGCAAGTTAGTCCTATTTTCATAGCACAAGCGTTTAGCTTAATTTGAAAATAGTAAGAATATTGATGTGATACGAATTCCGTGTTCGCATCTCTATTCAAAAAAAAAATATTATTAAATGTCATTCTTGAAGTAACTCGAATATAAATAATTTTTATAATATTTCTACACATCAAAAATAATATCTTAATGAATTTTAAAATTATCTCATTTTCAAATATGTTTCATACGATTTCGTTATTTTTTAACTGGCAAAGAAAATATTGTGCACTGCATAGATCATTTTAAACAATTATTGTATAGATATGACAATAAATAATTTTTAAGCAATTATAATATAAATATGACAATGTCACTCAAAAATGAATAAAATGTTTCTTATATTCAAGAACACATTCTCATTGTGAAGTTGCAATAAATTTCACAGAACTTTTTTCTGAAAAAAGAAAAAAAATGCAACTTCACAATAAGTTGTATCAAATGTGTCCAAAAATAAAAATGAATTAAACGTTAATTATGGCGTCCATCTACGGTAGTATCACAAAGTAATTTGTAACTCCCGTATTAGAAAAAGTGGACTGCTCTAAAAATGGACAATAAATGTTAATCAATTAATAAATGAGACTTACATATTAGGTCGATATATTCACGGAAATATATAAGACTTCTATAGCGTAATTGGATAACGCGCCTGCCCCGGAAAGGAGGAGATCCGTGGTTCGAAACCCGGTAGTAGCCAAATATTTTTTCGTGGATTAGATTTTTCTATATGTCTTTCTAATTGATTAATTAATTTGGTTTTAACAGTTTTTTGATTGGTTGACTTGGTTTGCGTTATTTCTGGACATTTGGGCATTTTCTCATTGTTTTGCGCTATCATAAGCATTATTTTTTACCTCTAATATATAAAATAAGTACTAATGTTTGTATTTATTGACCCTAATCAAAAAGTAATACTAATATTTGTATGAAGAAAGTTGGTAGAAATCAATTTCTTTTACAAACATCTGTTAATTTTTCATCCAAAATGTTATAATATTTAATTATTAATGGCAGAAATATTGACATATAACAGATGTATTTATACTTCCAATAGCAAATTTAGGTATAGGTATACAAAGAAGTTCGTTCGTGAATTCTCAAGTATCAGGGTAATTATCAACATAAAAAAATCCTGAGAATATAGGAGATAACATTGACGTATTATAATCATTGGAGGATAATGTAATATTTACTGACGTATCAAAAATTCACCACTAGTACAAGTTTCTACTATTTCCGTACTGCAGTCAAAATTGTTTTTGTAGTAGGTATAATTCATTGATGAACATATCAAGCATTTTGTTGAAAAGTGTTAAATATAAATGTAAATTTATAAAGAAGACGAGAAGTTTCGATAACACTATCGACTATAAAATGCTAGTTGATAAACATGATAACACAGTACCATTAAACAGTTCTTTAATTAATGTACCATAAAAATGAAATTAGATATACCTATCAACTGACTGACTTATTTATCCAGAAGTGCGCTATCCTGGACTTCAACCCAACGTCGGGAGAGAAGGCTAGAAGTGACATTGAAGCAGAGTTCGGAAGAGATCGCGTCATCTTTGTCGAGTGTGACGTCACCAGCAAGGCCAGTTTTGAAGATGCCGTGAAAGAAGCCAAGGATCAATTTGGCTCACTGGATATTTTTGTGAACAATGCGGGAGTGTCCGATAACGAGAACTGGGAGAAGATGGTGCAGACCAATTTGGTAAGAAACGTGATGAAGATATACAGGGTTATTTGTAAAACATTAATAACCTCGCAGGACTGTGTTCCTGCCTTGATTGTGAGTCGAAAATATTCAAGCTATTATGACCTAATATCAATAGTTATGGAGATATGCGGCATCAAATTTGTCATTTTTCTTTCAATTTTTCTGACTTATTTTTTGTAAAACGTTGGAATATCATTATAGTTACTCATATCGATTACGAAAAATTCATTCGTTTTGACACAAGTCAAATAAAATGATAAAAACCCTGAATAAAATTCCAATTGGAATTCAAAAGTTTTTTATTTTTTATTCGACTTGTATTAAAGGGAATGAATTTTTTATATTCGATATAAGTTACTGTAATGATCGTTCAACGTTTTACAAAAAATATTAGGTCACAATAGCTTGAACATTTTCGACTCATAGTCAAAGCAGGAACACAGTCCTGCGAGGTTATTAATGTTGTACAAATAACCCTGTATAATAATATTAAGGCGATCATCTGGTGATGTGAGCGAAATTCACCACTTTTTCTCATTGATTCTCATCATTTTTTATCACATTTCTGTTCAGAAAAGTATCAAATTAAAATTTATTCATTAGGTTCCATGTATTTTATATATGAATATTTTGCTAAAACACTAACTAGACAGTTACTAAATTATTAAATCAATTAATAAATGAATTAATAATTAATGAAAATACTCCACTTTGCGGGCTGTATAAGACTTTGTGATATGATAAGGCTTTTTTTAAATACTCTCTATAATATTACAATGCAAACGACTCTCTTAAATTTCATTACATTATTGCAAAATCTGGGTTATTTATAATTTATGTTTTAAAAATGAATTATTATTAATTATTAATATTTAATCACAACAACCATGTCTTTTCCTTTATTATAAACATAATGTGGTACATTTAGTCTATTGAAAGTGGTGAATAAATGATAAAATAACTTCTAATATTATATTTAAACTAGGCAGAATTCAGTTTCTATTATTAATTGACATGGCAGTTACTTTACGGCGCGACATGATTATTTAATTTAAACTAAATTGAACTTTGATTTGCACACACGTTGAGTTAAATTTAACACGAATATAATTTCATGGGTAGCAGTCCCTCTCATCATCAGGTGTAATTTATAACTAACCTAAATATAGAAACTATGAAATATTTGAGTAGAGTAACGGATAGCGGAGCAGTGGGGGTGATTTTTTTGTGTGGTCTTCGAGGGGAAGATGCCGAGAAGCGAAGAATTTGTAAGAATATGATTGTTGTTTATGAGTGTATGCTTCTCAGCATCTTCCCCTCGAAGACCACACAAAAAAATCACCTCCACTGCTCCGCGATCCATTACTCTACTCAAATAAATTCATAATTTTTATACTTAGGTTAGTTACAAATAATACCTGATGATGAGAGGGACTGCTTCTTTTGAAACTATGGTCATGTTAAATTTAACTCAACCTGTGTACATTACAAAATTCAAATGATTTTAAATTAAAATAATTAAAAATAAGTTTGTTAAATACATCTAGTCATTTCATCGCCCAGTGTTTTAATATTAAATTAATGCAAATGTTTCTGTAATGATAGAAATATAAACGTTTGTCATCCTTTTTGTTTGTATAAAATATCCGTTATTTCCAAACCTACATTATGTCGAATGATCTTAGTATCGTAGTATTAAATCTTTAAGATGTTTTAAAAATTCTCATAGAAACGTTACGCCTATAGAAATACTCTACGTAGAGAGTATTTCTATACGCGTATTTCTATATTCTATATTTCATAGTGAGTACGTTCTTCGATGTTGTTATCCTGAGCATAAGGGCGGGGGTGGGGAGAGGTGGAGTAAAAATGCGCCTGAATATCTTATTTTTCTCATGTAAGTACATTACTGAAGATGTGTAATGACTTATTTTCAGCATGGTACAATAATCGGAACCACCTTGGCCATTAGGCACATGGGGACTGACAGCGGTGGCCGTGGTGGTGTAGTGGTCAACATGGCTTCTGTTTTAGGATTAGTTCCATGTTCAATTAGTCCGGTGTACACAGCCTCCAAGCATGGAATCATCGGATACACCAGAAGTATGGGGGTAAATATTTACAATTTTTATTTATTTATTATTCTTAAAACATTTCCATAAGAATATACATACATATGCTACATGCATATAAACAGATTGTAGCATATATATATATGTATATTCGTCGATATTTATCAATTTATAACTTATTTAATTTTTTTTCATCATTATCAAATTCATCCCCTTGTCCTCCTAGTAGGGTCAGGGGTTCAAATAAAATATGCTTCCATATTTCCATGTCCTGTGCTGCTGCCGTATGAATTAGCTAGTCCAGACCTATTCTGTTTTCTTACACTTTTTTTGGTTTGTCCAGCTTATTCAGGGGCGACCCATGGGTTGCCTTCCTTCCGGGGCTGCCAAGAGGACACTTCTTGGTGCTCGTTCCTCTGGCATTCTTAGCTCATGACCAAGAAACCTAGGAGTGGGGACTCCAGCCGAATTTTTGCCTTATGTTGGCACTTCTCACTGTGTTCATCAGTGTGACTCCTGCTACCATCCCCCACAGCAAACTCATCTCGGCGGCAGCCAGCGGATCTTTGCTCTCACTCTCTCTTTTAGGATCATGTTTTTTCTAATATTATTATATAATTATATAACAAATAATATTTATTTGAAACATTATTTTTTTTATTCCATTCTTCTCTCCTCTGGCTTATTGACTATTTGACGTATTTCTGAATGTCTTGTTCTTGAATCATGTTCACGCTCATATTGATTTGCATAATTATTGGGATTGCATAATATATTTATATTCATTCATTTGAATTATTGATTTTCAATAGCGAAGATCATTTTATCCACATCAAATTCCTCTCCTCCAGAATTATTACTCCTTCGGAAATTATTACTCCACCAGAAATTATTACTCCTCCGGAAATTATTACTCCACCAGAAATTATTACTCCTCCAGAAATTATTACTCCTCCAGAAATTATTACTCCTCCAGAAATTATTACTCATCCAGAAATTATTACTGACGGCGACGACGACAACTCGAAACGGTCTTTTATCCGCGTCAACTCCAATCGTCCATAATAAATAAACTGTTCACTTGCCCACCGAAAAAATTTCATAATAGGGGAGGGGGTACTCCCCTTTGATTGCCAAAAATGTCATCTTTGGTCCAACACAAAATTTTCGCTAACTAGGGAAGGGGGGTAGAGTTGACTTTCATTTCATCGCTATTTGGATATAGAATTTGAAATTTAACGAACAATGACCATTCCATAAATACATCGTTAGTTCAGTAAAGTGAACTATTTTAAACGAACAGTTCGTTCGTGTATATCGGTTTCATCATTCCACCCTGCGTAAAAAATGCACGCGGGAATGAGTCATGTATCCCTTCACCTACAATACTCTTATATTTTTCCTCACATACATTCTTTCGATACGAATTTTCGAGAGCAATCTCATCTATGTGCACGCGCTATAGTTAATCTTAAATGAAGAAACGTATAAAATATGTGTGACATGTTATATAGAAAAAGGCTTAATATGACTGAGAAATATAACATCCAATATAAATGGTAAATTTGTGTAAATAATACAATTTTATAATAACGATACCAACATCCTTATAATACTTAAATGTTTGCCAAATTAAATTTCAATATAGCTAACGTTGATTTTAATTAAACAACTTTGTATGAATCACTTAACTAGTAACTCTACGTCTACCCCGGTTTCAATACCACTGTATCTTCATCAGGACGGACGCAAACTAACTATCCATTATCTATTCTAGCAAACAAATCAATTTTTGAACAGGGGCGTGGCTACAGCTATAGTGGAAGTAATTAAGATTTGGACGCCGAAATAGGGAATATGTCAAATAATCTGGTTGTTTTATGAATAGCCCGTTATTTGACATATTCCCCATTTCGGCGTTCACTTCTCAATTACCCCCACCGTAGCTGTAGTCACGCCCCTGTTCAAAAATTGATTTGTTTGCTAGAATAGATAATGGGTAGTTAGTTTGCGTCTATCCTGATGACGATACAGTGGTATCGAAACCGGTAGACGTAGAGTTACTAGGTAAGTGGTTAATAAAAAGTCGTTTAATGAAAATTAGTCCAACCACGAAGTTAATTGAAAAAAACCTAAAGTTGTTGAGAGTGTTACTGTGTATTTATAAAATCATGTATTTGAACACATTTTCCAGTCTCCCGTGTTTCTGAAGAGGAGTGGAGTAAGGATAATGGCCCTGTGTCCTGGTGCCACGAACACCGATTTGCTGATGAACGGTATCGCAGTTGTGCAGGATGATCTGAAGGCCGAATTAAAAGACCAGCTGGATTCTTGGGGATTGCAAGAGTAAGAATAATTAATAGTGCAAGATAAAAATAATGTAATCTCTGACAAGTATAGACAATAATCATTTATTAATGGCTATCCGAGGGCTAACAATTAAGTTTGTAGAAAAAAATATATTTATTTATATACTTATTTATTTGCACTATTGAAAAAATTAAGAGAAACACAGAGATCTCCTCTCATTTATTACAAAAATTCTCAAAAAAACAATCAAAGTAACAATAAAATGTCAGAACACATTTTAAAATAACTCTACATAAATATAAAAAGGAATGAAATAAAATATAAAAGCAGAAAATTAATTAAATAAAACACTACATGATGTGAAAAAAGTCAATATACAAACATATGGGCAATCAAATATTACAAAGTAAAAGTAATGTTCTGTACAAACAATCACTGACTCAGAATTGACTATATGTTACTCTTGTAAGTAGTCAATTCCATATATTCAGAATATTTTGAGTTTGTTAAAAATTTTAAGAACACAAAGGTACTGGATTTTATCCCCAGAGGGACATGATGAGTCAAGATATATTATAGATGTCTCATAGAGACGAAGCTATATTTTTATATGAGAAAGTAGGTATGAAAGTCTTTTTGGGTTTTCATAGTGCTTACGACCTATCGTACGGCTGGCTTAAGTGATCACTTTGCACAATGTTACGTACACCATTTACACCCATGATACATCTATAAAATTTTTGAAAGTTGTGTATATGTTTAAGTTACACAACCTGTTTCGTATGTGAGTTGTATTTTTATTACCACCACCAAAGCTTTTTAGTGACCCAAGGAAAATAAAATCTATTAACATTTATTTTAATGATGGTCAAATCATTACTTTAACTGGTCACTTACGGTACTGCTATTTGAGATATGTATCTGATTGTAACTGTAACTGAGATAAAACCGTCGTTTGGCCGTCGAATTGCGAAAAATCAGTTACCAATCATCGATACAATCAGACACAAATCACAAATAACGGATATTGCGTAACCAGTCAAAATACCACCACTGATTTATTTACCGATTGAACACTTCGATTTTGATTATTTGAGCACTAGCAAGGTGGTAAAAAAAGTATGGCATATTTTTTATTTGTATTTTTTAAAGTGTAAAAGTGAAATTCACGCAACGTCCGTTTTTTGGCCAAATAAGTTACTCTAAATTTTATTTAAATAATATTTTTGCACAGATAGATGAAGATAAATTTAATATACAATAAATGATTTTATGGTAAGTATATAATTTATATTGCGATTTAGCGTTTCTCTATGATTTCCATTATTTAAATACATTCCCGACGGCATATGTATACTGTGTATATAAAAATTTCCGCTTTATTACTTACACGAAGGATGATTCTCTTAATTTATAAAATAAAGTAATAATATTTAAGGTAAATTCATTATAGTTTATATGCATTTGTATTAAAAATGATGAATTGCGCCATTTCCAAATTAACGTAAATGAAATTTCATTCACATACTAAAAAACCGTTTTTTTTCATTTTCCATTTTATTTTTTTTACTTTCTATTTCATTTCTATTTTTCATATTTGTTTTCTATTATTATATTTTTTTGCATATTTTGTATACTCATGTTATTGGTTTGCAGGACGACTTTTGTTGCAAAATCGCTAATGGAAATACTAATAAAAGGCGAACATGGATCTGTTTGGGCTGTGTTTGGTGGAAGCGCCGCCATGGAAATTGAAGAACCTAATCTAAAAGAAATGTTGAAGAAAAAATAAACTATAAATTTATCGATGAATTAAATAACCCATCGGCTTCATTTTTGAAATGAAATGTGATACTTATTTCAGAATACGTACTTCACAATTTAATGCAAAAGGATCAATATCACAACAAAGAAAATTTGAATTTTATAAATGACTCAGTAATTTATCTCTTTATTTTTAAATAATGTATTACATTAGTAATCGGATGCCGAATAGCATTGGCATGCATATGTTTCAATCAAAAGAGCTGATGTTTCAATAATTATTTAATTTTAATTAAAATTGGTTTCTTTTTAAATGGCGTTTTAATATTCATTCTGATTTCTTATCGAAACACAAAAGTATAAATTACATTAGATAATCCGTGAATTGAATAAAAGAACACTCACATTTGTTAGATTATTTAATTTATGATGTTGTATTATACATTATCGCTGCCACAGAACTACGACCACATTAACTCACCATTGCCCTAGCTAAATAGTCTTGGCAGTGACTATAGTGAATTTGTAGACATATTTCATGAAAACTTGGCAACGTTTAAAAAAGCTGTTGTCGATTTTAGGATGTTGATAATTTTATAGAAATAAGTTTGTTTTATTTGCTATAATTATTATCAATATAACTGCATAAATTTATTGTATCATATACATACAATGTCTAAGCAATGCAGTCATCCAGTACCGAGGGGAATCAAAAGGCCGCCAGGACGCCCTAAGATCCACTGGACCGTCGAAATCATTAAATTCTGCAGAAATACGTGGCAACCAATAAGTAAAAAGAAACATAAAAATAGCTGACACTTTGGAAGATCCTCACCCAGCGCGAAAGGAAACAAACTGATAATGATGCTGATGATATAATAGGTGTTTTATTAGAGAAATAAAAAACAGAAAAATATTTTGAAAATCCATGAAATTGACTTTATTTGAGAGATAATTTTATAGCATTAACATTGAGTATGATTTCGGGCATGTCGCCGTGGCTGGTGCGTACATGGCGTAATTTGGAGATACACTTAAATTACATAAACTAAAATAAACTAACCCATAAAAACCAAGTTTTTATTATACTCCCTTTCTTTGTAAAATATAACAATAATTAAAGACGAATTAAAACATATAACATAACACTAAACTTACAGTAATTGAATACATTTCTAAAATGTCAGATGTTTTGAGCTTTGATAAGACACTTCACGCTTTGAAGATTAAATTCTAAAAACATTTGTCAGTCAATTTAGATTTCCGAAATTCGTAGTGAAGTACCTATTATGTATATATACCTATAATTCAAATTTAGAAAATATTCCATGAAGTTATCGGGCCACCGCCCCTAGTAATCAAACTTTGGTAATGATTCCAATTTGAAAAAAACATTAAAATTTCTAAAAATCCGAAAGTAAACTATAATTATTATTATTTTTAACGAAAATTTGATAGATCTTCTTGATCATCCCCACAAGTCTACATGCAAAGTTTCAGCTCGATTGGATGGCGGGAAAGGGGTCAAAAATCGATCCAAAGTTTTTTCGACGGCAAGCCGGCAAGCAAGCAAGCAAACGCCACGAGTTATATAAAGGGAGTAATAAACTTAAATTCACACGTCGTAAATCAGGCTGTATTTCGGCTATGATGCGTCAAATATTGACTTCAAAGTGCTAAATTGTTTCTGGTTTATCGGCAAAGATATGCTACTTTACATATCCCCAGAGAAAATAATCTAATGTCGTCAAATCTCACAAACGAGGTGGCTAGTTAACAAGACCATTTCGTGAAATTAATCGATAGTTTCTTTCAGTAAATTAATTGTATCTTGCGCTGTTTGGCTTGTGGCGCCGTCCTGCTGAAATCACATATCTGCAACATTAATGCCTTCCAATTGACGCACGAAAAAATTAGTAGTCATGTCTCTGTACCGCTCACCGGTGGCTGTAACGTTCTGACCATCATCATTTTTGAAGACATATGGACCGATGATTCCACAGGTCCAAAAAGCGAACCAAACGGTGCCTTTTCAGGATGTAACGGTGTTTCCACAATGGCTTGTGGATTATGACAGTGCCATTTGAACAGCAGATTTTTTGAGCCACATGCTACTCTTGTTTTCTGGTGAATTTGTATTTGAATTAGAGATATTCCAAACGTAGCCCTTTTCACTTTTCTTTGGCAGATTTTTGGTAGTGTACACAGGTGTCTCACAGCTATTAGCAAACTTGATATTGAGTCGAAAATGTTCAAGCAACCATAATCTTTATGTCAATAGTTATGGAAATATGCGATATCAAAATTCACAATAAAAAAAAAAATTCTTACTTACTCTATGCAAAGAGTTGAAATATTATTACAGTAATTTATATTGATTATGAAAAATACATTCGCTTCAACACAACTCAAATACAATGATAAAAAAATCGTAAAAAAAGTTTTTTAAAGTTTTGCAAGATTTTTATCGCTTTATTAGACTTTTCATAATTGGAAGGTATAAGTTACTGTAATGATAGTTCAAATTTTTGCAAAATATTAGTCAGAAATATTGAAAAAAAATGCAAAATTTTGATATTTTATATCTCCATAACTATTGATTTTAGGTAATGTTTGCTTAAACATTTTTGACGTATTATTAAGACAGGAATCCACCTATCAAGTTTTTGCTACTAGCCATGAGACACCCAGTATAATGGCGAGGGTCAACGTCCATTATGTAACCAATGGGTGCACCCAGTACTTCATGCGGATTATAGTCTTCTTTTTTAAATTAAGGAAAATACAAAAAAAATATTTTGTTTAGCGCAAATACCCCAAACTAATTTTTCGATAACATTTTTTTAATTTAATTAATTGATAATCATTAAATACATAATAATATAATGAGCCAGACCCAAAAAACATCTTCTTAGACGTGTTTCTGCAGATGTATCCTTACAGGTGATAATTGTATGGATATACCAACATAATTAAATAATTAATCAACACATAATTTAACTCATCTTAAAAAGTGATGCTTAGATCAATTACTAATTAATACTAAACAAGCAGTAAAAGAATATAAAAAATTAAATTAAATTATTAAAAAAGCTTCACGTTTATTTGCTGTCTTAGTTAAAATAATATTAATAACCATGAAAAATGATATTTAATAAGACATAATAAATTTTTTAATTACCTCCTCAAAATTGATAGTGAGCTTACTTTTTTGTACGGAACCAGGTAATTAATTTTCAAATTGTGAACAAATAAACAAATCCGCCATCCACATTTATTGGCGAATTTAGGAATTGTTTAACTCAAATTAGCTACATCTCTAGTATTCCTACCGTATAAAACAACTCGATTTTAAACTAAGTTATAATTTTATTTTATTAAGAAGAGTAATAAAAAAAATTAACATCATCAAAGTCCACAGGAAATGTTTTAGTCAGTTGGCTGAAGTGCTTGGAGTAAGTAACACGTTATAGTCCGTTTAAACACTTAATGAAATATCTATTTATAAGTGATAGCTGCTTATTGCTGTAAATTAAGTGATAGCAACACTTATCAGATAAATGTTGTTTTTCCGAAGTCTATCATATTCATGGACTCAATACAGTTTCTATCAGCGATAAGTACACTATAAATCATTGTGGGAGTGAGAAAAAACAAAAAAATCGAATCGCTTTTATTTTATTTGGCGATTTTGTTTTATTTTTGTAAGATTTTGCATTCTTTTATTTAAAAATATATATTATACTGATTATGTTAATGTTAAAATGAATTTAAAACAAATTATGTAAATTTAACAATTCAAAAATATTTTCTATTAATATTATCTTATCATTTTTATTCACTTCTCTTCTGTTCTTTTATCGATAAAACTTGAAATCTTGCATTGATTTTGAACACATTGTAGATATAATTAATTAAAGAAAGCACTGATCATTTTATTGTATATCATACAAATTCTTTAAAAAAGAAGTACCGTAATATAATATTATATAATAATAATTAAACGTAATATATAAAAAATGGAATTAAAAGGAAAAAACGCACTTGTGACGGGAGGTGCTTCAGGAATTGGATTAGAATGTGTCAAAGAATTGCTTAAAGCGGATGTTTCGGTAAGTTGAAATGATATATTTTGTTGCAAATGAGTTAAACATGAATTGGTCTTGTGGTTAGAACTCTCGCCTCGTGATCCAAATGTCGCAGGTTCGAACCTCACTCCAAACCAGCAAGTTAGTCCTATTTTCACAGCACAAGTATTTAGCTTAGTTTGAAAATAGTAAGAATATTGATGTGACACGTATTTTGTATTCGCATCTATATTTAAAAAAAGCTATTTATTTAATATCTACTATTTTTAATCAACAGAATTGATAACACCTATACAATACGTTAGTTTATGTAGAAAATTAATTAAGTAAAAGCAGTTAAGGCTTTGGATTGCTTAACTTCTAGTGCTGTTGTAGTAGTAGTAATGACCGCTACGAGGCCGACAGTGTCTGTGATCGCCAATCGCCTATTGCCTGCTGATTTTTATATGATTTTGCTATTTTTTAATCTGCCAATGGAAATGTTGCTCGCTGCTTGATCGTTTTTGGAGCAATTATAATTTTGATGATACATTGCCGTGCATGCGTTCGAGTTTGACACATTTCCAACTATAGCTCTATTCTAACCTAGAAATTAAACGTCAAAACTACACTTGCTGCAGAAAAAGCAGTTTGTTGAAAGGTGTAAAAAAACCACGGTATGAAATAAAAAAATATGTAAATATATAAACACTACATTGATTAATATGAGGACCATTGCGATTTCGGTGACACTGTCAAGAAGGTCAAAGTCTAATAATTAATAAAAGTAGTGTAATGTTATTTTATAAATATGATAAAAAAATCCCTCCAAACAGTACCTTCTTGAATTAATATACCATAAGAATGAAATGAATTCTTGATGACAATTATTAGCTACATAAAAACCAATTGATTTATCCACCCAGAAATGCGCTGTCTTGGATTTCAACTCGATATCAGGAGAAAAGGCTAGAAGTCAGATTGAAGCAGAGTTCGGAAGAGACCGCGTCATCTTCGTCGAGTGTGACGTCACCAGCAAGGTCAGTTTTGAAGATGCCGTGAAAGAAGCCAAGGATCAATTTGGCTCACTGGACATTTTTGTGAACAATGCGGGGGTGTACGATAACGAGAACTGGGAGAGGATGGTGCAGACCAATTTGGTAAGAAACACGAAGAAGATTTATAATAATATTAATAATTTTAAATAACGTAAAAAGTAAAGTAATTGATAAGAAATTTGTTTTCATCACTTATTTGTTGAAAATACCAACATATTTATATCGGGGGGAAATACCACATTGGTTCCTTCATCAGGATTCAATGTATATAAAAAACAAAACAAAATAAAAATAAATATATGGAAGATGAATTAATTATTCAGTACTTATATGAGAAATTAATATGGTACTAATATGAAACAAATTTAATGGAAAACTATTTGTAAAAAGGACTTTGTTTTTTATAATATTCAATTTACTATTAACACTTTTTCTTATTCTGTATAATTTTTATGTAAAAGTTGTAAACCCTTATTAATATCAAAAGATTAATCCGTTTCCAAAAAGTGATTAGAAAATTCAGAATAATTATTCCTTATATATTTTTTAGCCTGTTATAGTAGATGTGTTGAATATCTAAAAATGTATAATTTTTGTGTTCTGGTTATTGTATTTAATTCAACTACAAATATTGAACAGCGCAGCGTTGATACCGACTGATCTGATACATTTGCATTATATGTTGGCTCCATTATTATATATTTTATATATTATATATTTTATTAGTGTAGGTAATGCTAAGATCGTACACAAGCGTCAATATACTCAGGGTATAACAGAGCTAATCCACAAAGCTTTACAGGTAGATTACTACCTAAATTCTGAATCGAAATAAATAAATAAAATTTTTCACCCCCAGATGTCTTTATTTTTTTATTCACTCACGTTTTTTGTTAGTAAGAAATCCATTTTTAATTTTTAATTAAATCAACACACGATTTTAAGAATTAAATATTTTATTTTCCAAAAACAGTACGATCCTTGCGTTGGCAGATTATGCCATTATCAACTACTGAACATAGAACATTTTAGTGAGTTTATATATAAAAAATATTTGGTAAAATTATGGAAAATAACATGAATATACAGTAAATACAGGAATTAGTTTTATAAATATAATATCTAGTTGGGTGATTAATAGTAAACTCTAAAATATCATATTACCAAATTACACTGCTTACCAAATAATTTTTGTATGTAAATTCGCTAAAATGTTCAATGTTTATTGGTTAAAAAATAATCAGCCGAAACTGCTTCTCGAAAATAAAATATCTTAACCGTTATGTTACTACCCGGAATTTTTCACACAATTTGCTACCCAAGGTACCCGGGTACTCAACCTGGATGGACGTTCCCATATACATTATTTTTCTTTTGTATCTCACTAACTGATATTTAAAAGGTTACTACTTCTCATAGCAATGTCCGTCTTCCTCCTCTCTTTCAAATAATTTAAATAATGGACATCCAAATGGATGATGGCGTTCACGAATAAAATGATTTAAACTTGAAATCGAAAATGGATACCCAGGTACCCGGGTAACACACGGTTTTAACCCGTATGTTACTACATACGGGTTAAAACCGTGTGTTGATTTTTTTATTTTAAACCCTAGATGTCATTGGATCTAATATCTCGTAGATATTTTATAGTGGATATTTTATTGTCGATATTTATCGTAAATATTTTAGCGTAGGTCTTTTGTCGTGGACCTTATGTCGTTAAACCGAATGTACCTTCTGTCGTGTCATGTCGCAATACAAATACAAATATTATGTACATTTTCACAAATTTATAATCTGGGTCGTCCAGTAAATAATATTAAGAATATGATGCTTTTTGAGCATCTAACCATTTAAAAACTTTTGATCGACTGATTAGTTCTTTACATCCATGTAAAATTTATATTTGAATATTTTGGAACAAATCACTTTCAAATATTCACATCGTTATGGTGGAAACCACAAAAAGTACGTAACACTTGACATAATTTTAAATAATAGCAATCAAATGATACTTATCAAGATAATATAATCACAGGTCGATTCTCGTTTGTTTATGTAATTATAATAATCATGTCTTAATCGCTATTATGTAGCATTGTACACTTCGTCAGTTTGACGTTATGAATAAGGGTGGATTCTTAAAATACGCATTTATTATATATTTTTACTCCCTTTATATTAACACGTGGCGTCTGCTTGCTTGCTTGCCGGCTTGCCGTCAAATAAAAATTTGGATCGATTTTTGACCCTTTTCCGTGATCTAATCGAGCTGAAACTTGGCAAGTAGACTCGTGGTGACGATCAAGAAGATCTATCAAATTTTCGTAATAAAAATTAATAATTATAGTATAATTTCGGATTTTTAGAAATTTTATTGGTTTTTTCAAATTGTAATCATTAGAAAAGTTTGATTACTAGCAACGGCGGCCCGATAAGGTCGCGGAATATTTTCTAAATTTGAATTACTCCGTTGGTATACATAATAGGTACTTCACTACGAATGTCGAAAATCTAAATTGACTGACAAATGTTTTTAGAATTTAATCTTCAAAGCATGAAGTGTCTTATCAAAGCTCAAAACACCTGACATTTTAGAAATATATTATATTACTGTAAGTTTAGTGTTATGTTTTTATTCGTCTTTAATTGTTGATATATTTTACAAAGAAAGGGAGTATAATAAAAACATGATTTTTATGGGTCATTTTTTTCACATGTATTTTTATTTAAATACATGTTATATACGTAAAAGTGATATTTTTATGCCTTATTTAATTAAACTAATGCATTGGTTTTATTTGAAATCACTTTATAGCTGAACATGCTTTATGTCTTGTTTTCAGCATGGTGTAATAATCGGCACTACCTTGGCCATTCGGCACATGGGGACTGACAGCGGTGGCCGTGGTGGTGTAGTGGTCAATATGGCTTCTGTTTTAGGATTAATTCCAAGTTCAGTTACTCCGGTGTACTCAGCCACCAAGCATGGAATCATTGGATACACCAGAAGTGTGGGGGTAATCATGTACTTTATGTATTATAAAAAAAAATGCATATAAAAATGCAAATATATGGTCCAATGTAGGCACAATATTCATAATTTATAACAAAATTAAAATTTACACATTTTTTGTGCAGCATAGAAAATATATAATAATATGAAAATCAAAGTGATTATACAGCTTACCAGATTATCACATCGGTTTAAAATTTTTACGAGTATAAACTATTAATATAATTTCATTTATAATTAAATGACAATATGCTTTTTAACCGATTTTTTAGGTCTTTTTCAACTTAAAGTCATGATTGATGCACTTACCCCGTTTTCGGGGTATCTTGATTATTTTTATAAACTTATAAAATAATTTTAAAAAATTATATCCATTTCATGAAACAGAATAAACGCGCAAAATTGCTAACTTAAAACAGAATATATAAAAAAAAAAACATGTAGTTAATATCAAATAAAAATAGTGTCAGATGGAGTGGGTGCATCTACTAATTGCTAGTGATGGAAAAAAAACAATTAATTGTTCCATTAAAATAAAATAGTAAAATACGATCTTATAGTAGATACCACTAATTATTTCTTTCCACACAAATTCTGTCAATACAAAAAAATCTTGTTGTTGCACTTCCTCTCGTACGAAAAAATCTTATAAATCAAAAACCTTTTGAGTATGTATTAAACCAATATATACAAAACAAAATATAACTCAAAGTGTGCTCAAGAAGTGTATGTCACCACCAATAAATATAAATGAGTGGCTATTATCATGTTTCGGGTAAACATTGTTACACAGAGAATTATGTATTTGAAAATCAAGATTTCTTACAAATGTCATAAAAATGAGTTGCTAATGACAAATCTTAGGAGCGTTAGTGACGGATATTGTAACCTAGAGAATTATGTATTTTTATTTGTGATATCTTATGTAAAATAATGATAAATATGACTAAAAAATATTATATAAATACACTTGTGATGAAGAATATTATAGATGCAATATAAATGGTAATTTTGTATTAGGTAATAATATAATCTAAATATAATAATTTCATTGCCTGTCTGTCGGTCCGTAACTTGCTGGAATTAAAACATTAGATAAGTAGTGTTACATCAGCGCGCGGCTTCAAAAACACGTAAGGGTCGAAATTACACGGTCTTGACATTTTTATATTATTATTTTATTATATTTGGTTTAAGGTTTATGGAAATAAAGTCAACTTGAAAAAACAAATGGTTTTTCAGCATTCATGAGTTTTCAGCTCCTAAATTTTGCAATTATTATGCCCCGTAATTTTTCACGGGTGTACAACTAGTTTTATAATAAAAATGCTCCTTATAATGTTAAAATGGTTGTAGAATTAAATCTTCTAAAACTAAGGTTAATGGTAGAATTTTTGTGTAATCATAAAATCACTTATTTGAACACATCTTCCAGTCTCCCGTGTTTCTGAAGAGGAATGGGGTAAGGATAATGGCCCTGTGTCCTGGTGCCACAAAGACCGATTTGCTGATGAAAGGAATCACAGATATACAGGACGATCTGAAGGACGAATCGGAAGAGCGGTTATTTTCTTTGGGATTACAAGAGTAAGAATTAATAATGCTAGATAATAAAAATATAATCTTTCCTAAGCATAAACAATAATAATTTATTAATGGCTATACAAGGAATAACAAATATATTAATAAAATAAATACAATTGCAAAACATATTTATTCGCTATCTGGTACACAGTCTCCTTCAAAATAATCCTTCTTCAAAAATTCTTTCCAAGCGGTGTTCAAACTTATTCTCTGCGAGGTTTAGAACATGATCAGAGCTCCAAACATGTAGAACTTGTTAAAGCAAAGATGGCCCTTCTTTCCTCTTTAAGATTTGGTGAAAAAAAAGTCAGGTCCACGACATTTGCTCCAAGGATATTTGTTTCAACGACAAAAGGTCCACGCGAAAAAAGATCAAAGTGGTGACAGACAAAATTTCAAAATGTTCTTTGTATGGAAGAGCTTTAAATAAATTTATGAATTGATGATAATGATGACGAAATTATTGAATATACTCTAAAGTAAGTTCTTAAAAGTTAGTAGTCGATCTAATGAATCGAGGAAAATATTGAATATGACTTTTTGCGAATTCTGCCGCAGCAAGAAAAAGTACAATATTTGTAACTGTCCTAGGAAATAAAGGAGTCAGGATTTTATATAACTGTACTGAACTGTACTGAAGGTAATACAGCATTTTTGTTTAGTCCTAATCTAACATAATATGTATTAAAAAAAAATGATATGTACCTATAAATCTTGAAAGGTTATACGTAATATTTTCGTCGATTGATTTGATTGGGTACGTCTAATGTCTAAAATAATTCGTGAAAGATATCTATTTTATAATTGCTTTAAAAGCGCTGTATAAAGTGAGTAGTTTTGTCATTTCCAGTTTTAAAAAATAACTAAATCTTATGATTTTTGTAAAGAGATTAGATACAGAGATTATTTTAATAATATATTATTTATTCTGTAGAAATATTATAAAATATACGTTATTTAACATTCGACTAACTTCAAGAAGAAATAAATCGATATTTATATTTTCTTATATCAATTTTATTTTTTCTGCAGGCAAGTATATTTTTGACGTATAATTTCTGGGTTAGGATATACCTATGCTTGATAATGTGTCAAACTCCAACGAATACACGGCGACGTATATATTTTTATTACAATTGTTCCAAAAACGTAGTGCTTAGTATTTCCATTGCCAGTTTAAAAAAATAACGATATCGTAAGAAAAGCTGCAGGCATTGGTCGCCATAGCCCATAGCGCCATAGCGCAGGGCTTAGGAGCAAGCAATTAACGACAGCTAGTATCCATTTTTGTTTAAAATTTATTTAAAGTTCTTTCATAAAAAATGTAAGTTTGTTTGTTGTCATTTGTCGCGTGGATCTTTTGTCATGTGAGCCTTTTGTCGTGGACGCCAGATTGGCCTTAGGGCAGGTTGCATCTTGTTGGTTAGTCTTTCGTCTAAAGCAAAAATTTTTACAAAAAGGGTAGTTTGATTGGTGAATTAAGAAAAAATCGATGGTTTAAACAAAAGATTTCTACAAAAAGTGGTATATAAAGTTTCTGATATTTTCTTTGATGAAATTCACGCAGCATCTGTTTATTAGCAAATCAGTTGGTGTGGTATTTTTGTACAGATGAATCAACTGTTCTACCTAGATTAATCCAGGAAAAAATATTTTGTTGCTATTTTATATACACTCGTATGCACATTTACGATTGACACCATTATTTTAGTAATAGGAACATTATTATTTATTATAAATTTATATTATTTTCATGTGTGTTTACTCGTTTTATTGATTTTCAGGACGACTTCTGTTGCAAAATCACTGATCGAAATACTAATTAAAGGTGAACATGGGTCTATTTGGACAGTGTTCGGTGGAAATGCCGCCTTGGAAATTATAGAACCTAATTTCAATGAAATGTTGAAGAAAATATAATTACCAAAATTTATTGATGAATGAATTTTATTGTTAAATTATTTTTTTTGTTTACTGAAATTATTTGTCTGGTTTATTTTTAAAATTAAATTTGATGTATTATAAGTAATTTCTTCGTCAAGTGCAGATTACTTGATGAAAGTATAATGTAGAAGCATTAATATGACAACAATTAAAATGTAAATTTAATAAACAAGTGAAAAATTAATCTGATTACTTTATTTTAATTAATGTTATATTAATAAGCAGATACAGCGTAGGAGGGGGCGTATATATCTTGTATTCAAAACAGTTGGGCATACTTCACGAATTATTTGATTTTAATTCAAATTGGTTCATTTTTGAATGAAATTTGATCTCATTCAGAATATGCAGTGACCTCGCCAGATGCTGATTACTTACAGAAACACAAAAGTATCAAAATCACAATCAGTAAACTGTGAATTAAATAAAAGAATTCACATTTGTCAGGTTATTTAATTATGATGTTGTATATTGTGATAACGTCGCAGTTCTGTCCACATTCACTCGTATAGACTTAGCAATGTGTAGGCGCAGCTAATTTGTAGATATATTCTATGATAGCTTGGCAGACTTTAAGAAACTTGTCAATTTTGAGATGTTGATAATTTTGTTGAAAAAATCTGTTATATATCCAGCAGTATAGAAATAAAACGATGATGGTGATGATAACTGATGATGATGATACTGCAATGGTATCTGCAATGGTATCTACGCTGGCCTACCGATGTTTCAGCTCGATAGACTACAATCTGTTCTAAACGCTGCAGCACGGATCATATATGGAACGTCAAAATTCTCGCACATAACATCCCTTCTGCGAGAATTGCACTGGCTTCGTTTTCCTGAAAGAGTAGAGTTCAAACTGTGTTGGTTGATGTACAAGGCAACTCATAACATGGCGCCTCTGTATCTTCAGGAGCTCTGTATTCCAGACAACATAAATGGGAGACGTCAAACTCTTAGGTCAGCGTCTACTTCAGCGGTGGGAAGGATTGTGGAACCGGCAAGTCAGTTCCAGAAAACTAGGTTCAGCGAACGGGCATTTGCGGTGGCGGGCCCCAAAGCGTGGAACTCTTTGCCCTCCCTGATAAGAAACACAGATTCAGAGACTTTATTTAAGAAAAGACTTAAAACGCACTTGTTTACAAAATCTTTCCCAGAACCTTTTTAATATTGTTGTTTTTAACGTTGTTTTTTTTACTATTTTATGTTTTGAACTGTTTTTCTTTCTCTTTTCTTTTTCATTTTGTGATTCTATGATTTTAGTATGTAAGAGTTTTTTGTGTGTAAAGCGCCCTTGAGGTGAAATTTTCACAAAAATGGCGCTATATAAATAATCCAATATTATTATTATTATTATAACGTATTAGGTTAGGTTATGTGAAATGATTATTTAATAGCTAAATATGTAAATGTAGATAAATAAACAATGGAAACTGAAATTACTTCTTGTTGAATTATGGCGTGATTATTTTTAATATAATTTACTTTTCCTTTAAAATACTTCCTACATTATATTCACTACATATTTAAAATCTTGGTTATCAAAATACTTATATTTTGGCTAATAGTTCTTAGTGCCGTGAAAATAAATAATTACATAATAATCCGCCTAGGAGACGCATATTTTATCTAGGACTTTTACGAATATTCTCATATCCCAGATGTTCAAGGTTTCATTTGGAAAAAAAATACTACTAAATTCTTGTATTATATAATGGATACATAAACAGGCTAGCCTTGAGATTTTTTAATTGCGAAATTCGAATATTTACAAAAAAAAATACCTGGACATACCTTAATTTTCTAGAAATAATAAAAGCTATCAAATCGACCCATCCTATTCTGCATATTCGATCTATTTCTTATTTAAACTTAACTTATCTTAGTTAAACTTAACTTAAACCACTTAACATTTAAAAGAACTGCAACTTATTTAAAGAGAATAAGAATTTTAAATAAAATTAATTTTGAAAAAGGCTGTATAACGTGATATAAGAAATAGGCCGACGATTTAGATTACAGTCGGAATTTTGCCAAATCTTCGCCACATCGCGTACGCACCGAACATAAAAGATTTTTAATAAGGTGTCAGTTGTCATTTGACTGAAGTGAACGAAACGAGTGACACGTTTTTGGTATGTCAATTTTTTAAAATATATTTAATTGAAAGACGTATTCATCCAATTGTTCGAATTTTTCCCGTATTAATTGTATTTTTTTTGGAGCATTTAAAGATAAATTTAGCCTGTGTTTACAATTTTCGAATTCTAGACCTCTTGTTGAGAAAAATAATCGACTCGCTTTGTCACGTATAATTAGTGGTTAGAGAATTGTACTTTGGAAGGTTGGTTGGTCGCCAAAGAATGTATGTCTACAATGTTTTTTATCTTGCAAAAAGTTTACGGAATATATTTTGTTTTCGAAATATTCTGATCTTGTGGCGAATATTTGCATCGAGTGGCCATCTATTTTATTTTGTAGTGATATTATTGTTTCTTATTATAAAACATATTATACTGAGTATAGAAAAACTGTGATAGTACCTATAATACAAAAGAGATGAAATTAATTAAAATTAAGTTGTTTCGAAAATAAGTACATTATTTAATACTGTATATATTATATTCTGGGATTCCAGCGCCGTTTCTACCATTAGAGATAATTACGCGGCTGCCCGAGGCCGTAAAATAAAAAATAAAAAAAGCCACACAGTGAAAAAATTGAGCAAATTAGGAGAAAAAAATACATTATGTTTGATGTGTTTTATTGTTTAATTTTGAACGGTATTTTTTTTTGTATTCAATGCATCTCTTCTAGCCTGGATGACAGAGGGAGGGAGTTATGGCATTGAAAGAGAGGGAATGGCATTTTTCTTTTCTCTTTTAGGGCGGAAACACACCTTGAAACATGTTCCTAATAATCTTATTCTATTGTCAATGAAATTTATCATATTTTCGATGTTCAAAGCGTTAACTTTGTGGTTGGACATAATTATTAATTTTAATTAAACAACTTTGTATTAACCTCGTAACTAGTAACTGTACGTCTACCGGTTTCGATATCACCGTATCTTCATCAGGACGAACGCAAACAAACTATCCAAATTATCTATTCAAGCTAACAAATCAATTTTTGAGAAGTGGGCGTGGCTACAGCTATGGTGGGGATAATTAAGAAGTGGATCCGAAACGTAGCAACCGGCTATTCATAAAATTTATCTGGTTGTTAATTATATTGACTTAGGTGTTCAGGTTCTCTGGCGAATTTGTATATTTGTATCAGAGATTTTCAAAACTATAGCCTTTCTGATTGATCCTTGGCAATTTTTAATTTGTGTATATAGGGAGGATTTATATCCATCAGAAAACCAGAGTGTGTTTTCAAAACTTTGTACGATTTAAAATATCTTAATTTTCTTTTAATTAATCTAGGAAAGTGCAATAGAAAAATTATTTAACATGTTAAGCGCGAATACCGTACACAAATATTTTCAGCTACTCGCTCTCAATAATTTTATCATCGCTAACCATTCTAATCTGTTATCTATAAATGGACGTAGTTATGCAGAAAGCATCCAACCCACAAAATGCTAAAAATGCATAACTACGTCCAAAACTGATAAAACTAAATTCAAAGCATTAAAAAAATATATCTCACTAAATCTTCACTAGGTCCTCGATTGCAAAAAAAAAGTTGGTGGGTGTACTTATGTACGCGCGTTAGAAGTTATACTTCTGGAGCATACATTAAAAAATACTTGCTATGTTGTATACCTTGCGTTGGAACATATACATGGATATGCGCATGCGCATTTATCCTGTCTCTACCACGCTTGCAGTCTGGATCTGTTACAAGTGACTAAGCCCGTACATGGAATACACACATTTTATTCTCTTTGACGGCTAACTTCGTCGCATATTGCACGCGCATTTCGTTGCAAGGTAAAATTTACCCCCCTCCCGCCCCGCCAACGCGCCTGAAGAACTTCAAAAAATTGCTTTACACTTATAAATTGGATTAATTCTCCTTTTTAATAATAATGATAACTGGATGTTATTTTTACTCCCTTTATATTAACTCGTGGCGTCTGCTTGCTTGCTTGTCGGCTTGCCGTCGAAAAAACTTTGGATCGATTTTTGACCCTTTTCCCGTGATTCAATCGAGCTTAAACTTTGCAAGCGGACTCGTGGCGACAATCAAGAAGATATATTAAATTTTCATTATAAAAAATTAATAAATTTTTGGATTTTTCAAATTTTTAATAGTTTTTTCATACAATTTACTAAGTTGTATGAAAATATTTCAACGCGTCTGGTAGACACGGAACATGTTAATTTTGGATTTTTGGAAATTTTTTATTACTCCCTTTCGGTTTTTATGGATTACTTTTTTTAATAACTACTTTTAAAACTTATTTGTTAGTCATTTGTAATCAAATTTAAAATTATTTTTGTTCTTAACCACTTTACTTTAGGTATTTATTTAAAAAAAATACAATTTCCTTCATCAGGGTGATAAAAAGCAACATCTCCATCATAAAATCGTTATCTTTTGTTTGCAAAATTCATAATTGATAAAAGTCCTTGTATGTTTTCAGCTTGCTATGTTACTCATTGTTTTATGTCATCATGTTATTCAACAAATAAAGGTTATCTAGAAAGTTCTGTTGTATTTAAGAAGGAAAATATATTATTTGGTCTTCTACAGATATCGAACTTACTTACAATCTCAATATATGTTGGATGCGGATTATTCTTCAACATGGACCGCAAAATATCTACCGATCTTAGACGACAGATAAACAAATTTACAGATAGAGAAATTTCATCTAGATTAATAATTCTGGAAGAAAATTTTGCAAACCATAGAGCAAGCGTAGAGTATTGTAGAAGTAGGGATGATTCATGATGATCATTAAAATAAATAGAAGATATCTCGAGATTTACTCGATTACACCCGAGTTTAATAAAATATATTTATATTCTAGAGCTTCGAGAGTGACAAATCCACGGCAGGTAAAATACTTTATATGTCCGCTTGTGTATCAAGCCATGTATTCATTCACTAGGGGACAAATTATCTCTCAACATCTCGCGCGGTATAGAGTCTACGTGACGTTGCAACGTCGCGCACTGTTCCGCGACGTCGCACACAACATAGCAGGGCATTTCTATGTGCCGCGGAAACGTTGCCATGCGTGAATGCGCATGCGCTGTATCTGTCAACTGACATTAATGTGGGGAAACGAAATTATTGTTCTCCAACTCATCGCCGTACAATTTTGTGGGACACTTCAAACCGTGAATATAAAAATAAAATGATGTGAGGGCCAACAGCGTTCCTTAATATTGTCTTGCTTGGCTATGGAAGGCCCGATTATTTGTAAAACCAGTTGTTGTCATTCGAGTGAAATTGACAAAAGATCCGTCAGGTATTGAAAGATTGCATAGAATATCCATCCTTCTTTCTCTTTGCAGTAAATAATTTCGCACCCACCACCTTTTTCTTCTCTTACGTTTCGACAAACTCGTTAAAATAAATAGATACGCAGCTGTCATCATAACCTCATCGGGCGACAAGTGTAAATAGATGCGCAGCAGTCATCATAACCTCATCGGGTGACATTTCCGCGACAAGTGATATGTGAGTCCCGGTGTGTACACGTCAAATGACAAATGACCGCGTCATTGTCCCCGAAACATGAGCGTAGATGTTGATGCGACATGCCGCGCGGAATGTTTCGCGATTTGTCCCCTAGTGAATACATGGCTTCAAGGTTAAACTTGTTGGCTGCCAGAAAAACAATTCTGACAGTATTATTTTATAAATTTATTATTTTATAAATTTATTTAATAAAGGTGAGAAATGGAGTTGAAAGGAAAAAACGCGCTAGTGACCGGAGCCGCATCAGGAATCGGATTAGAATGTGTCAAAGAATTTCTCAAAGCAGGGGTTTCGGTAAGCTAAAAATAAATCATTAAATATTTTTATTAAATATCTGATATTTAGGAATAATGGTAACCAAAACTGAGAAAAACTTACTCGAAAATTGTTGTAAAGAAGATACAGGTATTTATTTATTTATTTATTTAATATTCATGGAAGACCAACAGCACAACAAAGAAGCATAGAAAACATTGATATAATATAGATGGCCAATTACAGGTCTCCACATTTAGAAATATGTTAGTAATGATAAATATTTATGAATCAAACTAAGGCGTGTTAAAAATTATATAACAAGAAAGAATAAAAAAATTTAACAAAGAAAAAGAAACTTAATTATTAGCAGAAAAACATAGACATGTTAAAAAATAATACAAAAAGAATGAAAAAGAGAAAAAGAGACTTAATTATTTAGTAGGAAAAAAATTCTGCACTCAAAAATTTTCTTAAAACTGCATGTTAAGATTATATAAAAAGAAAGAATAAAAAATTTAAACAAAAGAAAAAGAAAAAAGAAAAAAGAAAAAGAAAAAGAAATGAAAAGTATGAAAAAAGAAAAAAAGTATGAATCTATATTATAGTTGCTACGAAAACGCAGTATGCAGTGTGAACGTTGTTTTATACAATTAGATATTATAATATTTAATGTGTAGAAATATTATATATATATATATCATCAAAATCTCAAAAATCATCATCATCATCTCAAATATCAACTAGATTTTTTTCTGCAGGCAAGAATATTTTGACGTTTAATTTTTAGGTTTGGAAATTTACCAATCTCGAGCGCATACACAGCAACTTACATATATTATAATTGCTCCAAAAGCGATGCACGCAGTGCGCAACTTTTATATTGTCAGTTTAAAGAAATAACGAAATCGTATGAAAAGTAGCAGGCAACGAGCTACGCGGCCAGTAGAGCTGATAGCCAATTACAGACGCTGATAGCCGCGTAGCGGACACTAATGGCCAAGCAGCGACCAATACAGCCGTCTTCGGGGCCTAGCAACAAAATTAATATAGCAACAACGACAGCCGATTGCCTATCTGCTGGGATGAATCAACGCTAAACAAGTTGGCAGCCAAAAAAACAAATCTAACAGTAATTCAAAAATCTTTTTGTAACAAACGAAATAAAGAAAATATTTTATTTCATAAAAGAAACAATACAAGATTCGATAAAATTGGCCAATGAATGGTAAAAACCTAAAACACTTGATGAATTAATATTTTTTAGGTATGACCATAATAAAATATCACATAACTATTTTATAATGAAGAGCATTATGAATATTAAAAAAAATAAAAGCAGAATTTTAATAAATCCTCACGGGCCTTACAGAATATACTCTGTCGCCAGGTGGTACGTGTATGTGCATGGAACGGCAGAAAATATCACACTGAGTGTTTGTTTCCACTACTTAGTTAAGTTGTGTTATTGTTGAACATTTTTCCTTTTTTGATAATATTGAGTTATATTTTAAGCATTTAAAATAGTTTTTATGGAGCCATTGGCCATTATCTAGATTATTATTTAACAAACAAATAACACACCAGCATATAAATGCAAGTTTAGCTGTAACATGGAAAAAATAAAATATATATGAGTATATACGACATAACTACAAAGGAAATAGATGGACAAATAGGAAATGCGTGGAAGCAATATTGTAGTCTAGAGGAAATCATGAAGAATAGAGATATGAGCATAGACATCAAAAGGAAACTCTTCGATACCTGCATTCTGCCTGTCCTAACTTACGGCTGTTAAACCTGGGCGATCACTAAAGCCCACGAAAGAAACAATAAATAACAGATAGAATAAGGAATTTAATAATCAAAGAACAAAAAAAAACAAAGAATGTTAAAGTATCCATCAGAAGGCTTAAATGGAAATGGACTGGACATACAATCAGGGGAAGAGAGAAATGGTCAAAAACAATAATGTATTGGTTCACAAGAAACAAGAAAAGGAAACGAGGCAGGCCTTCTAGAAGATGAATGGATGAGACCAAAGCTACAGCAGGTGGCGCGTGGACCAGAATAGCAAAAGATAGGGAGGAATGGAGGAAATTGGAGGTGGCCTTTGCCAAAAAGCATACTGACGAAACTGCCATGGTGTGACAGTCTAACTGATCACAAACGTGATGATGTCTGAATATGGGCTATTATTATTATTATATTATTACATGAGTCGAAAATGTTGAAGCACTTATTTTCTAATATCAATAGTTATGGAGTTAAGCTACTTCAAGTTTTGCATTTTTTTCTCAATATTTCTGATTTGTTTTCCGTAAAACATTAATTCAATATAAGTTAATTTAATGATTGTCCAACTACGGACTATCCTGTATATAAATATCATGTTATATCTGTATAAAAACATCATCTGTCTTAAGATTGTATAGCGATAAGAACAGGCCGTAAAATTTTATCTCAATGACAAATATACATACATATGTAATAATAGTAAGTATGAATAAAACTTTTTTTTCATTCATTTGTTCAGAAATGCGCTATCCTGGACTTCAACCCAACGTCGGGAGAAAAGGCTAGAAGTGACATTGAAGCAGAGTTCGGAAAAGATCGCGTCATATTCATCAAATGTGACGTCACCAGCAAGGCCAGTTTCGAAGATGCCGTAAAATCAGTCATAGATGAATTTGGCTCACTGGATATTTTTGTCAACAATGCGGGAGTGCTTGACTCTAAGGACTGGGAAAGGATGATACGGACCAATTTAGTAAGAAATAATAATGATAAACCACAGAGTATAAAAATATACAGAGCTGAACTAAACCCGGACACAACGGATAAAAGTTTCCCATCGTGTATGTTTAAGACACATTAATACTGCAGCTAAAAATAAATAACTCTCCTTGTAATCCAAATGAATTTTTTAAATTTTCAAACCAAACCGAGTCTCTTAAGTAAAAACGTCTTCTTGTAATAAAATGAGACTTATTTACTAAGATACTTATAGTTTGACCTTTTCATAATTGTTTCAAAATTGACAAGTTCATAGTAGGTATATTCTTTAAACAAGTCAAAAACACTAGATTGTGTATCAGAAATTTACCTTGGTTCATATCTATATATTTTGGTAGTCTGTATTAAAAAACATAAATGTTTTTGACGTTAATACGTCTTTTAAATCGACGCAAAGTGTGGGGTGCACAATCTAGTGATCTAGTGGTTCAAGTCTTATTCTAAGAGATCAATCACCACGTTGGTCCTACTTCCACAGCGCAATTGTTGAAATTTTTTTACATATGAAAAGTATTCTATGTACGCATTTCTATTTCTTATAAAAAAAAGTTTCTGCCAATAAATTAATTCATTGTTTTATTTACACCACTTTGGAGGGTTGTACTTATGTAATTGTGTACTGCATTGGTGATTTTCAATCTACTGTAAGAAAGCATCTTCCGGTTCCGGTTCAACGTAATGTGACACGTATTGCATAAATTTCGGAGGCTTCTTATCGGAAGCTCTCAAAGGCAAACCAGTCAACGTGGAAATGTCCTAATTGAAAATTAATAACTAACAACTGCCCAGCTTTACCTACAGCGGACTGCCAAGCTTGGTAATAATTCAAGGGGGTTAAATCTGGAAAAGCTCCTAATCCAAATTAATAAAAATATGTCTGAAATGAGAATAGATATTTGAAAATAATTAACAAGATATTCGAGGGCTTGGAAAAAGCATTGGAGTTTGGGTCTTCAATATGAGGAAGTAAAAAATCTCAAAAACGTTACTAAATAAACAGATGAAGCTCTGGGTATCCCAAATGTTTCTTGGAAAAACATACGGTTCGTATAAAATACAGTTAAATATGTCTAACGACCATAATAATAACCTTAACTCTTTAATAACAGTTTTCAAAGTTTCAGCAGAGATACAGAGATTTCGGATCTCGCCATTATTGCAAACGAGAATACAGCAAAATTCTTTATCTATCGCTAGTTAAATGGAAAAAGAAATGTAGAAAAACTTAAACAAATTTAAGAAAAATCAAATTGTGTCTCGATAAAAACCTATTCACGCTAAATGCCAATAAAACTAAATACAAAATGATTTTTGGTTGATCTCTTATGTAGTATAATAAATCAAAGAGGTTTATTAAAAAATACGACCGTTCTAGCTTTTATAATTAAAAATTTATGAATCAAAATAAAAATATTGTGTCATTTTGTCCGTCCTTCCCCTATTAAGCAATTAATTGTCATGTGTCCAATGAATGAGCCGCACATCTAGTTCCGAGGTTTCATCAATAACGCGTGGTCACTTTGGACTATATATACAATTAATATATATTTATGTTTTGCATTTTCAGCATGGTATAATAATTGGTACAACTTTGGCGATTGAGCACATGGGAACTGACAACGGTGGCCGTGGTGGGGTTGTGATCAATATGGCATCTGTTGTAGGATTAGTTGCAAGTGGTTCATTTTGTTCTATGTATACAGCCTCCAAACATGGAATCGTTGGCTATACTAGAAGTATAGGGGTAAATATGCAATATTTTATATCGATATTTTAATTGTTTCAAAAACTCATTAGTTTAGTTGTGCTATTTCCAGTTTCAAAAATTAACCAAATCGTATGAAATTTTTATTTACTTAAAAATATCTATAGGTATTATAATTATTCCAAGGATGACGTTTGCAGTGTGAAACATTTCCATTGTCAGTTTCAAAAAATTCGTATGAGAAGCCGAAGGCAATGGGTGATAGCCAATCCCAGACACTAATGGCCGCGCAGCGGCCTGTACAGCCAATTGCACCCGCTGGGCCTAGCAGCAAGCAATGCATACCTGCTAGTAATATGATTGTATAGTATGTGTTTGAACGGGTTTGCTTTAGAGGGGAATGAAATGAAACGAACTGCGAAGCGAACTGCGGCAAACCCCAAATAATTCTGTCTCTTGATTAGGCAGCAGGAGCGTTAATGTGCGTATTTTTAAAATCACTAATTTGGTCATATTTGACAGGATCCCGATTTTCTGAAGATCAATGGAGTGAAAGTGATGGCTCTTTGCCCTGGTCCTACAAAAACCGACCTCATGATGCAGGGTATCGAAGATATCCAGGACGCTAGACAGGGCAAATTGAAAGAGAGGATAGGTCGTTTGGGGTATCAAGAGTAAGTATTAATACCTAATATTAGAAAACGATAAATACAGGGTGTCTCAAAGCTAGTGTTAATGTTAATGTTAATACTTGTTAATGAGAAAACATAACAACAGATGTCTCTAGCAGAGATCAGTGCCATATATGAAATGTTCTTGGTTCGAACATATACAGGGTGTACCAGAGCTAGCAGCAGAAACTTGGCCGGTAGATTCCTGACTATATTATGAGTCTAAAATGTTCAAGCAACCACTGTGGCGCAATATGGAAATATGCAATATCAAAGTTTGCATTTTTTTTCAATATTTCTGACTTATTTTTTGCAAAAAGTTGAATTATCATTACAGTATCTTATGTCGATTAAAACAATTCATTTGTTTCAATACAATTTGAATTTTTTTTTCAATTATTGCAAGGCTTTTATCATTTTATTCGACTTATATTAAAGCGATACTGTAATGATAGTTCGTTTTGCAAAAAATAAGTCAGAAATATTGAAAAAAATGCAAACTTTGCTGTTGCATATCTCCATAACTATTGATATTAGGTCATGGTTGCTTAAACGTTTTAGACTCACAACATAGTCAGAAATCTACCTGCTAAGTTTCTGCTGCTAGCTCTGGTACACGCTGTATATAGAACTAAAAATTTGATAATGTGTGGATGTTCTCACAATGGAATTCGTTGGAATGTTGCATTATGCAGAGTAATCACTTAAGCCAGCCCATACAGGTTGTAAGCCTTGGACCATCGCAGAAGAGACTTCCATTCACTTTTCTCTTATATAAACAGCTTCGTCTCTGTGAGACTTCTACAGCTTATCTTTAATTAATTAATCATCCATCCGGGGACCAAATCCAGTAACTGCGTTCTGAGAACATACTTTCATATAAAAATATTGTTAAAATTAACGTAATTATTAAAGTAATATAACATAACATTAATAAAACATATACTAGTAGAGATTAGAGATGATACAGGTATTTAATAACCAAATTTATTAATCAATTAGAAAGACATACAGAAACATCTAATTCACGAAAAAATGTTAGGTTACTACTGGGATTCGAACCCAGGTCACCTCCTTTCCGGGGCCGGTGCTCTGACCACTAAACTATAGCAACCCTCTATGTTTCCGTGAATATATCGACCTTATATGTAGTTCTTATTTTTATTAATTGATTAATTTTAATTTTTGTCCATAGAGCAATCCACTTTTTTGATACGGTAGTTGAAATTACTTTGCAATGCCACCGCTAGATGGACGCCATGATTAATTGAATAATTCATTTTTATTTGGACATACATTTATACAACAGATATTATACCGGCCCCGGAAAGGAGGTGACCTGGGTTCGAATCCCAGTAGTAACCTAATATTTTTTCGTGAATTAGATGTTTCTGTATGTCTTTCTAATTGATTAATAAATTTGGTTATTAAATATTTCACAGAACTTTGTTCTGAAAAATTACAACTTCACAAATATGAATGTGTTCTTGAATATATATGATAAAGGTACTCAACCTGCTAGGTGTGATCTGGCCAACGACAAGGATAAGTGACAGAGGAGAAGAGTCAACTCTCGAGTTTACCCCCACCACTAACACTTGAGCCTCTTCCGCTCTCAACACTAAACACACATTAACCGCACTCCTCATAAATCAACAAACATATCAGTTTGCGTCGTGTACATACCAGAGCTGCTGGTGTGCATAGCGACCACGAATACCTTGAAGAAGTGCTGTCATTTTAGTATTATCACTAGCTGTGAACCCGTCAAAAATGACGTAGTTTTACATGTTGGTTCCTAAAGAAATCTGTGTGCGAAATTTGAGTAAGATCCGTGAAACGGTGTAGATTTGTAAAGGAGATGTATCGTGGGAGAGGGCGGGGAAGCGGAATTTCGTCTATGTTACCCGCCGGGTCCTAAAGAATACTTATTTATTTATTTGTTTCAACTTATTTAACGTCCCAAATATTAATCAAATCTATGAAAAATTTGCGATACTTCAAATTCATAAAATGTACTTCAATAATAGTACATTTGGATGTTTTAGTAATAGACCGAGATCGTTAAAGGGTTAAGGTTGTTATTACGGTCGTTAGACATATCTCTACTTATAAAACTCAATTCTAACGATACTGATTCAACCCTTGAGAGAAGTCGCAGTAAAATCCGCCGACGTAACTAATACATATCGCACACTGGCGACCTCTATTGTAGAAGAAGAGAAAACTCCACAACGAAGTGCATACAATTTACGCCCTAGAAAGCTGCACCTAATCAGTCTGACCTCCACCTCCGCGGGTAAAGGTCATCCTCCTGATGACGTTGGGTAAGTATCCAACGAAACGTCGAGATTCGCTTCTCGGTAATACATACGGTGCGTATAACATATCCGAAATTATAGTTAGACCGAGATCGGCTGGAAATATTTTGATACAATATAATACTAGCACAGCCCAACACCATTTCACCTATCAAGGAGAATCATTCTTTAATGCTCTTCCCAATATAATGAAGACGGAAAAAAATTATAGAAATTTCAAAACTAAATTAAAAAATCTTCTACAAAAAACAATCAAAATAACGCAACGAAAAAAATCTTACCAAAAACAATCAATATATGCATACTTTTGAATGTTATTACGACACCTTCTTAACTTTTATAACTTAATTTAACGTTTCCTTGTCTGTATCTTATTTATTTAATCTAATGTCTTACATTTTTGTCTTCATGTATTGTTTACATCTCACTTACTTAATTTAACGTCTTAATTTTTATAACTTAATCTAATGTTTCTTTGTCTATATCTTACTTATTTAATTTAATGTCTTACACAAATGATAAGATTAACAATAGTTATATAAATACATGACAATGCCCCTCACTTTAAACACGAGAATTAAATTCTCATTTAAAAGTGGGTAAGCGTGTAATATAAATGTGTATTAATTATATTACAGCCGCTCTTAAGTTTGTACATTTACCAAATAATAGTTGTACCAAAAAAAAATACCAAAATAAAAAAATTTAAACATTAAAAAAAATATTTACAGACGTTACTGAAAGTTACGGGCTGACAAACAACGTAATTATTATTATTGGATTATAATTACTCGACTTATCAAGTCATTAATTATACGATATGCTTTCCACTACTTTGAAAGTAGTGGAAAGCATATCGCTAGTCTAGAGTCAGGGTAGACCCTGGGAGACAATTTTACGATGATTTCAATATTATTAGAGGAAAGATTTATCTCATCGTATCTCATTCCATGGACACGGACCGTAGACTTCGTTAAGGAGTGGTCTGACTTGCCACACACACGAGGGCGAATGTCCTGAATATTCATATTTTCTTCACAGCGACCACTTAGACGCATGACTCAGCTAGACCGCACCTAAAGAAGCTTTTTCAGTAACAATATTCTTTCCTTTCAAGTTAACGCAGTGACATCACGTCTACTACAAATCAGGATATATTTTCTACTACGTAAGCACAAATACCACTTTCAATTTTAATAAAACAAAAACTTTGTATAAATTACTTGGGGTAATTTTAGCCTACCAGTATATCTTTGTCAAGACGGACGTATACTAATTATCTATTACTTATTTTGGTAAAGAAGTTAATTTTTTAACGGGGGCATAGCTACTGTTGTGGTGGGGGGTGCGGAAGATCGACAAGTAGACACCGAAATCGGGATTATCCCAATTGTAATAATTTCGTTCCGTCCGTCTGTCTGTCTTTTCCCGTAACTTCGTGTAATGTCTGTAACTATTTTATCGTCAATTTTCTTTTGAAAAATTTTTTTTCCATTTTTTTTTCGAATTTTTGTTATGATTTTTCATTTTTTTTACGAATTTTTAAAATAAAATAAATAAATACTTATTCCTTAGGAGACGACATTTAAAATAACCGTCATTTTTGACGGGTTACAGCTAGTATCAAATAATGTGTTCAGGCGTTTCTTGATTTCTAATATTTATATCGGCCGATTTCTGAAAATAGTTATATTGCGATCTTAAAATAAACGATACGTCTGTGTTTATTTCTTTCGGTTTCTACTTGAGAGAGAGAGAAAGACAACGCGACATGCGAGACATGACGGTTATCCATCAAACGTCAATATATAAATACGAGTCCAATGCGACAATGATAATTTTGCCATAATTTTATATCAATACGCTGAGGAAGAAAAATCTTTTTTCTTTAAGCTTTAAATACCGCATTAGTACTTATTTCATGTACCTAAGTCGAAACATGAGAATTGTGAGGTTACGTTTGCGATAGGTATTTTGGTAATCCGTTTGAATATCTGTCAGACCATACCGCTTGGATAAGAAGGCACCGAAGAAATCACTTTTCCAAAGGCATTGCCGACATCGGACACCGCAAATAAATGTATTTAATTTGAGAGAGATATGTGAAAATATACAAATCTCCTTATTTGAGTATGCAAACACCGAACACCGACGTACGCCTACACTTACATCTCGTGATGGGATAACAATCATACGATCCCAATATTGCTATTTTCGGAATACCGTTATATTATTTATTAAAACCGGTAAACGTAAAGTCGCTCAAACTACCAAACTCTTCATAGAATCCTGCTGTCGATTTTCAGATATTTTGTGTTAAGAACATGCCTTTTTTATCTGTGAATTAAAATAACATTTTTCTGAATAACACTGTGTTTATTGTTAATAGTTTTTATATTTCCATGTAAATGTGTAGAATATTCTATTCACTCCATGTCAAACATCTAAAATATCAAAATATGTATTATTTTTTGGATAACGGAACATCGTCAAAAATGCACCATTTTCGCATGAGTCAAGCTTACTAAATCAATCTTAAAGTCAATCTTACTAAAAACTGATTAGTCTCTTTTTTGTTGTTTACTTCCTCTTATATACTTTGTAGGACCATACCTGTCGCAAAATCCGTGATCGAAGTGGTAATAAATGGAAAAAGTGGATCTATTTGGACTGTGTTTGGCGGAGGCTCAGCCGTGGAAATTGAAAAACCTAATTTTATGAAAATGATGAAGAAAATGTAGTAGACCTCAATGTTTATTGACAAATTGAATTATCCGACATTATACTTCAGGTGAAGATAATTATTTATAGAAATTCAAAAGTATCAAAATCATAATGACTAAAATGTAAATTTAATAAATAATGTTGCCGAAAATGAGCAAACATATAAATGTTATTAATAAATAACATTTATTTGTTTGCTCATTTTAGGCATGGTATGCATTTAGATGTGCATACCTATTTAGTGAATATAAAAATATATAATTTTTCATTTTAATTTTTCAAATATGTGTTGAATGTAAATTATATAAAAGAAATTCAATGTGTCCTTAACTAGACAAAAGTCTGTGCTAAAGAAGATGGGCGTATCCATTAAATCAATAACAATTTAAATCACACTTAACAGACAATTTACGAAAAAATGGATAAGAAAAATTGAAAAACATAATATTTTCTCATTATCTCATTACCTCTCTCCATCTATTATCTCATTACCAACGGCGACATCTGTACTGGTTTATGGGAATGACAAATTTATGGCGGCACAGGTGGCGGTAGTGAGGACACAAATCACATATTATGAAGTTAAACATGTATACAACTTCAATTTTTTTTATAGATGTGGTAGTCTGTTATGGGTGGAATTGGTGAACGTTACATAGTGTAAAGTGATCACTTAAAGTCAATCGTACGATAGGTCGTAAGCTCTACGAACAGCCAAAAAGATTTCCGTACTTACTTTCCCATATAAAAAAATAGCTTCGTCACTATGAGACATCTGTAATATATATCTTGATTAATAATGTCCCCCTGGGGATAAAATCCAGTATTGTGTTCTTGAAAATATCGAAAATACTCAAAAATTCAGAATATTTTCGTTTAAGTATGTATTAAACACTAAGAAAAAAGTATATAGAAAATAAAAAGATCACAAAATAGAATATAATAAAGTATATTAATCAATCTTCCTTAGTTTTTTCCTGCTAATAACTAATAAATAGTTTTAAAGATGATGTTTATTTTTTCCATATAAATTTTTTATATGGAGCAGGGGTGTGGTGTGTATTTAATGCAATCAAAAGAGCTGAAAATAGCCTAAATATGTATAAAATAAGCCTAAATTATTCGTACACGTGTACGACCAGACGCTTATAATTCAATGTTGACTTGACGATGTGTTGATTAACTAAATCCATCTTTTATTTAATTAAAAAGAATTTATTGATAACAAAATGTTTAAAATGTATTGAATGGCTCAGGATTTCTCTATAATAATAGTTATTCAATATCACAACACTCAATGTAGAAATGTCCGTCACTAATGCTACCAGATGGTGCAAAAAAGATGATGCAAAATAATAACGAGGCATAAAAAGCAAAAACTTGCATGATACTCTATGTAAAAATGTCCGTCACGCAACGATACGCTATGCTATACAACGCTGTTTTCACAGCCTTACCTCGCGGCCGAAATATAGAGTAATAAAAGTACGGCTTACTATTATAATCTAAATATTTTTCCAGATATGAAAATAACTCTACGGTAAATGGCTACTTAAAAATGTCTCCAGTACAGTATTCTTCTTCTTCTTCTTCTAGTGGTTCTTCAACTTCTAGTGGTAATAAACCCATCTCACTTCTACGGCATCGTTAGCAGCATAATCTAAATTTGTGGTTGGTCTGCGTCATGTAATGTACAAATATGTCTTCTGTGTATAGTTTTCTGGGATATTCTGCCGTGTGTGTGTGACCTCTCTGGCCAACGTTTCGGATCCCATTGCAGGGTCCATCATCAGGGCTGATGTGATGAGTGAGTGTTGAAGTGTAGGTGTAGTTGAAGTCGGACTGTGCGGATCGTCTATTTGATTTATCCTGCAGCGCCGTATCCGGTAACATCGTGGTATCCGGCGCTGCAGGATAAATCAAATAGACGATCCGCACAGTCCGACATCCGTTAGTAGATAAAAAAAAAAAAACACTACAAGAAGACACACACCTTGCTTTCGACACGGTACTGCAATCCAGTATTTAACATATATAACACAAACTTGGAGACACCCTGACTTCGGTACGGTATTGCAAGGTAATACTTAACCTACACTTCAACACTCACTCATCACATCAGCCCTGATGATGGACCCTGCAATGGGATCCGAAACGTTGGCCAGAGAGGTCGCACACACACGGCAGAATATCCCAGAAAACTATACACAGAAGATTCTGAACGGCCGTGAAAACCTAAGGACATTTTTTACAAATATGTCTATTACTAATTTGTTAAAGGTTTCTAATTATTACTGTTTGCTTGTGTACTAATCATCATTTATATATATATATTGTTCATTTCAATTGTTAATTTATTTTATACTGTTTATTTTATAATGTTTTACATTGTTACATTTCATATCGTTCTTTTATCTTAAATATGTTTTTTTATATTATTATTTTTTAATTATTTACTGTAAAATGTGTTTTATATTAGGTATATACAAATATTTTTAATTTTCTTGTACTGTAAAAGCCCACTACGGCGTTGATTAATAAATAAATAAAATAAATAAAAATAAAATAATCCACTCCCGAGGTAGATCAACGATACCAAGGACGGAAGCGGCAAGTACCTAAGTATCCATGAAGATGGATAACTTCAAGTACCTACTCTGCGGCCCTCGTTGTTCAATGGACACGACATCTGCTTCTCATTCCAGGGGTTCCGGGTTCGATTCCCGGATGAGATTTTTTCAAATCTGTTTTGTGATGCGTTTTGGTATTGCGATTGAGCTTGTTGCAACTTTTAAAATTAAAAACTTTGAAGAATAAAAAAAACATCACATGTCTCAGCTATGTAAAGGGTACAAAAAGGTCTCTAAACAATATTTTACAGGTATATTCCTGCCAAAATTATAAGTCGAAAATGTTCAAAACTAATGTCTTAATATCAATAGTTATAGAGATATTACAAGTAAAATAACATTATAAAAATCTTGCAAAAATTTGAACATGAAATTTTTTGCAAATGTTATTTTATTTTAACGAATAAGGATAATGAATTCCAAATGTTCGATAAAAGTCACTTTTAAGAAAGTCCAACGTTTTACAAAAGATAAGTAAGAGAGATAAAAAATGCGAATATATTACTGCTTAACATTTTCGACATAAATTCGACATAAATTGTGATACTAGCTTTGTTCTACCCTGTGTATGATACATCTCTTGCATATAATATTTTTATTCCTAGATATTTATCCTATGTCTACAAAGGTACTAAATACCCATAATAATGTTTTTATATAATCAGTCCACTCTCGAACGTGCGTTAAAATGTTTCGCAATTTTCTTGAACAATAGGATACGTACTATATTTAGGATAATGAATATATTAACTATCAAGGCAAAATATTATATTATCATACAAATTAATAATTGATTCTAGAGTTACAAAATCCGCTCTGGACGAATTTTGACAAAAAACGAACGTCGCACGGTGGAGTTTCTAAAAATTTTCGAATAAGACTACGATGGGTCAAATATTCCGCTCCATTGCATTGCGATATTTAAACAAATACAGGGTGTAACAGAGCTAGTTCATAATACTTTATAGGTGGATTCCTGCTTCGATTATGAGTCGAAAATGTTCAAGCAACCATGGCCTAATATCAATAATTAAAGAGATATGCGACATCAAAATTTGCATTATTTTTTCAATATTTCTGACTTATATTTGAAAAACGTTGGAATATCGTTATATGGTTACTTATGAAAAATTAATACGTAAATAATATGAAAATTTCATTCCCTTTAATATAAGTCAAATAAAATGATAAAAACCTTTCAATTCAAATTTTTTCTCGGTTTTTATTATTTTATTTAATTTTTATTGAATCGAATGAATTTTTCGTTGTCGATATAAGTTACAATAATGATTCTTCAACGTTTTGCAAAAAATAAGTCAGAAATATTGAAAAAGAACTGATGTGCGTAGTAATTGCCAAAATCCTCTTCATTCACAGAAGTGCGTAACGTAACCCGCTCTGTTTCAAAATGAGTTGCAAAATCCGATTTGTGTATAATGCTTTACTTAAATAATATGCTGTTTATTTGAAAATTATGGTACGTTTCATATACATATAATATCAATTAAAATATTATTTAATCAGTTTTTCAAGCGTGATGTGGAAGAAAATTATTTTTTTGCGATTCACTGATAAACAGTGAAGGCCTTTAGAGCGGATTTTATAACTCCACAACTCCATTTATTCATTCAATACCTAATTAATTCTTTTAATAATTCATAGATGTCATGAGCATTATATTCTTAATAAATCATCTACTATTTATATGAAAATTTGACACTTAATTCTGCTATTAAGGATTGTTTTTGTTTTTGTTTAGGTAATGTTAATAAATTTTCCAAGTCCTATTTCTAACGTAATTTTTGTGAAAAATTTGATGCAGCCATAGCATAAATACTAAATGCAGGGAAGACCTCTTCTAGTGAAAAATAAGAGCAGAATAGAAGACTTATTCCAGTCTGGACTCAAAAATTCAGTCAAATTAAATCAAGATCGCTGTAGTATTTATATGAGAGGGAACCAGATGGTTATTGGAGAGAAAAATAAAAATTTTGTATCTTAGTTTCATAGCTTCATAATAGAAATCGTTGTTATTTTGCCCCTGCGAAACACATCACATCGAAACTGCTATTGAAAATTGCAATCAATACCACGCAATACCTTATACAAAACCTGCTTTTTTATATCCACGTGGGATATAAGAGTTCTTCAGAAGCCTCTGGAAAAATAAAATGGTAAAATCTTATCAAAATTAATCTTTATCAATATTTTGATAAAAAATAATTCCATCTTTATAGAAATCCTGATTCAGTTGCTGTGTTAAAATCACGAAGTGTAAGACGGACAGGAGACACTGGGCACACGAATAATGTGAGCCGTATTTAAACAAATCCCAAACAAATTGCGACCTCTCCTCTGGGCAGACTATGTAACATATCTGGACGTGCTCCATGTTCCTATTTCTGAGTGGGCGTTGGCCCAGTACTGAAATGCTTGATATCGAGCAAAGGTTCTCAGCAGGCTATGAGTTAGTTTTAAATATAGAAAAAATCTGTATAACGGTTATTATTTTTGACATATATTTTTCCCCATTATTCCTTTCCCTTTCCTTTCCCCCTTTCCTCCCTTTCCCTTTTCATGTATTATTGTTTTTTGGCTTTTTTCATAAATTAAAAAATAATATATTTTATTTTATTTATTTATTGTTTATTTACATATACATTAGTTAATACAAGATACTAATAACTGCCACACTAGGTAAAAACCTGTTCTGTGGCAGTTATTCTCATATGGTATTTATGTAGTAGTAAAAAATGACAATTAAAGTAGTAAAAAGTAGTAAAAAATGACAATTAAAGAATCTAAATCTAAAAGAAAATAAAAAGAAAAGAAAATATACATACAAAATCAAGATAAGAATTTAAAGTAAATCATAGGAATACCTAAATCTAAGAGAAAAGAAAAGAAAATACACATACAAAATTAAGATAAGAATTTAAGTACTTACAAAAATAAATATTGTATTATAGAATACTATAAATTACATAAATAGTTTTTGCCAATTCAGAGGTCAAGGGCGGATCACTTCTTCAGCATACCTTCTACCTGATATTTTTATAAACTTATTAATATGATGTTTAAAAGGTTTGTGTAGAGTTATTTCTTTAGTTTCATTAGGTAACTTGTTAAAAACAAGCGGGGCAGTGAAATTATATTGTCTTTGCCCAAAAGACGTTTTCCTTTTAGGTACCTCGAAATTAATTATATTTGCCAACCTTGTAACCCGTGTTTATTGTGTACGATTAAAATTTACCTTGTCCTTGTGGAATTTTATAAGTATGGTTTTAAGGTATAATTGTCTCGGGTCAAGAACGTTAAATATTCCAAACAAATCATCTGAAGGAAACATTCTCGATTTCTTGGATTATACGCATGACGCATTTTTGTGATTTTGTCAGCGGATCCATGACTGATTTGACACACCCTCCCCATCCAATTATGCCATAGGATAATAGGGATTGAGTGATGGAATAATATATAGTCCTGAGGGATACAATATCTACCACATTTCTCAGACTTCTATATATGTATCCCGTTTTCCTAACCTTATTAGAGAGATCTTGTATGTGTCCCTGCCAACTGAGTTTGTTGTCAATTATAATTCCTAGGTATTTTATATCACATGCTTTTTCAAGACATATACGGTTGCATCTATTTGGTAAACTACAGCTGTGTAACTGTATTTGTATATAATATATAATAATATGTGAGGAAAAAAGCAAACGCAGTAATATTCAAAAAATTAAAATAATATTTTGAATGTAGTCATCGAGAATTACTAATTTAAAACGAACAGAAATCTAGATTTTATGTATCTATCGCTCATCAAAATCATATTTCATATAAATTTAAAGTCTATGTTTCCCATGAAATCTCAAATACAGTACATTATAAATTAGTAAACTTCGATGGATGCATTAATTTTTTTTGGATATTGTTGCTCTTCCTTTTATACGCCACATAAAACTTATCATGAGATAAATAAATACGTTATTTGGTTGTTTACTACGAATACAGCGTAGGAAAAAAGTGGACATCAAACAACTCTTAGGCCTCGGGTACGATACGAGCGGCAGAGCGTCAATGCGCCCGAGTAGTAAGGGAAGCCGGCCACGACATGACAAAGCTCAGTACTGTGCCGTCAATGTGACCCTTACTACTCGGGCGTATTGACGCTCTGCCGCTCGCCGCTCGTATCGTACCCGAGGCCTTACTAATGCTTTTAATTGATACGGCGGTTAATGTGCTGCAACATGATTATTTTAATTAACACTAAACTAAACATTGTTCCACACACACCTTGAGTTATTTTGTTACCATTACAGTTTCGAAAGGATCATCATCGGTTTTATACCGAAATATTTTAAAAAATCAACTCTACATTAATTGAATTGGCGAGCGAAATTTCCCTTTTTCGTCATCGCTTGTACCTGAAGATGAGAGTCACTGCTCGTCTTGAAACTTTCTCGAAAATTGGTAATGTAACTCCATGTGTGTGTTGCACCTTTACTCCAATTTATTTCCATTATAAAATAAAGGCCAAAAATTGACAAAAGCAACTAGTCCAACCCTGATGGGTGACAAGTACTTATTTAATTTCATTGGTCATAGTAATTTTTATTGACCTCAATTTGAACACCGCTGATGTAATATATTATTATCGCCAATAGTAATGTTCTCCCTCTCTTTCACGTTTATCGATACAATTTACATCCATTAACCTTATCTTTATTTGTAGTATTATTATTTATCTCGCCTAGTAATACGTCGTTGGCAAATCGAACTGCAAAATCTAGCTAGTCACTCCGATTTATTAAAAAAAGTATCCAGGTTTAGTTAAGTGCCTTTATGTTAAAAAACCAAATTTTTTGGTAGGTAAGTATTAAAAAAGTTATTACACTTTAATGTTTGAAATTTTCTCCATCAATTTTGACATACTTGTAAACAAATCGGTGTAGTTGAGGGCCTTGATTTTCGAAAATGAAATCAAATTGATTCGTGTGAAACATTTAAAAAATTATTACATTTTAAAGTTTAAAATTCTTTATCAACATTTCGTCATTTGAAACGCAATTTCCATAGACAATATTACTTTATACAAATCATAGATCAGAGACACGTGTGAAGTTTTTGGAATAGGAACTTATTGGATTTTTTGACAAGGTTTGATTTTAGGTGGATTGAATGGTAGGTTAGTTAGATTTGGCTAGTTAGGTTTAGTTAAGTTAGGTTAGTTACATAGGTATGGGTTAGTTAAGTTAGGTTAGTTAGGTTTGATAAGGTTAGGTTAGTTAGGTTTGGTTAGGTTAGGTTAGGTTAGGTTAGGTTAGATTAGGTTAAGCTAGGTTAGGTTAGGTTAGGTTAGGTTAGGTTAGGTTAGGTTAGGTTAGGTTAGGTTAGGTTAGGTTAGGTTAGGTTAGGTTAGGTTAGGTTAGGCTAGGTTAGGTTAGGTTAGGTTAGGTTCGGTTAATTAGGTTTGGTTACGTTATGTAAGGTTAGTTCATTGGCCTAAGTTTCACTGTATGAATCTTTACTTAGAAGGATTATCCTCTTGATGTTGCAATCTGTTATTTGCTGGAAGAACTTTACGAGCGTATATCACAGCTTGTTAACTCTCTAGCTCATTGTTCTTTCATCATTCGAATGGGACATAAAGTACTGAAAGAGATATGGCTTAGATCTCTGTTTTGAACTTTGTAATTTGTACATATTGGCTTTACAGTTGACTTTTTCGAACAGTCTTTATATATGTGTTCGCCTGAGCAATATACACACGTAAGTTTTGCATCACAAAACCTTTGTGTGTGACCAAAGTGAAGATATTTACTTTGGTCACACACAAAGGTGAGAACTTGTTACTACGTTACTGTTGTAACGGGCTCTCATCTTCAACTGGAACTCTCTGACAACTAATACGAATTTTACCAGCACTCGTAAGTTGGTTTCAAGTTCTGGGTAGCACATGGCATACAATATTTGTTAACAATCGATACCTATGATCCTTCCTATACCTACTTAATTTTCAATTCTTCATCTATGGATATGCTACTATTTTGACTTTTGATCGATTGATTCCTCCTCTGTAACTCGTTTAATTAAGCCCATAAATACGACATAAGGGTTTTTACGTCGACCTTTTTCCAACCAAGTCAATTTGGCAGGCTATTTCTTTTTAATGTCAAAGTGTTCTCCCTGGTAACACAATTGATAACTATTTTATGATTTTTCACTTTGGTTATTAAGGTTAAGTTAGGTGAGTAAGGTTTGGTTAGGTTAGGTTAATTAGATTTAGTTAGGTAAGGTTACTTAGGCTTAGTTAGGTTAGGTTAGTAGGGTGAGTTAGGTTTGGTTACAAAGAATTAAGTAGCTTAGCTTGATTAATACAATAATGCTGATCATGAGGATATTTTATATAATGAATTAATAATTTTCATAAAATTTACTCTTGCCATATCTTTTAATTTATTTCACATTTTTTTCTCTTGACAGTGGTTCGCTCATATTATTCTTATTCTTGCATTTTTAATGATTTTAAACAAAAAATAATGTTTTGAAAAATCTTAGAATCAATTATTTCATAACGTTGTTTTTTCTCTATACGCGTCATATAATATATTAGATTAAATTATTCAAATGTTAAAAATAAAATAAAAATTAGATTTAATTATTCAAATGTTCAAATGTTAACAGGGCACCGTACTTTTCAATAAATTTATTTTTATTTCTGACATAAGGGCACTCAAACACACCGGGATATTTTTTCTTAAAAAATGTGAGACGCCTGATTCCGCAGTTAAACCCAGACGTTGACCGATTCTTGCCTTGCGCGGTTTGGACTGTGATTCTGTCTGGAAAATTTATTATCTTTCCGTGATAACACATCATTATATCACCAGATTAAGTTATTAAGTGATAAAATATTGTGACAGTCAGTTGTGTTGTGAAATAAAAGGAAAATGGATCTAAATGGTAAAAATGCCCTAGTGACAGGGGGCGCCTCGGGTATCGGGTTGCAATGTGTAAAAGAATTACTTAAAGCAGGAGTCTCGGTAAGAAGCTAAATAATGTGTATTAATTATATTACATTGAATACACTCTTAAGTTTATACATTTACCAAATAAATTTAATAAAAAAAAAAAAAAAACATCGATATATATAGATATATTATAATATAAGATATATATATATATATGTATATATATTTTTTTAAATTAAAAACTTTTGGAACCATTCTGCACTCACAAAATGAGCCGGAAATACTGGTGTAAAGGTAGTTGTAACTTGTGTAATAGATAATATTGTAAGCTTAAAAATTAGAAATAGAATAAATTTCATGTCACTGTTTTCCTCTACTCTTAATATTCCAGTTATGACCACCAATTAATTTTGTCAATACGTAATTAATTAATTAATTGTATTTCCATCTTCTTCATGTTATAATTGTGTAGATGAAAGATTTTGTAACTATAGAAACTACAATAGTAATATATAGAATTATCATAAAACTCTCATAAAGAGATAAAATTATAACTAAACTCACATAGAGGTAACACAGTTTATGTTTTTCGCCCAATATAATGATTATCATGAATAATCTCTATAATGTTAATGCCAAATGGTTGTCTCTTAGCGCTGGAGATTTTAATATCATTATAGTTTATTTGACTTGAATATGAAGCTTTAATTCTTTACTGTCATTTTACTGACAACTGAAAGAAATATATAATTTTGATTAAAAAAGCCTGAACCCAGATCCCTCTAAAATCCTTTATTAAAATAAAAAAGAAAAATATATTTTATCAGCTATAAGTTTCCTTAATTTATATATCAGAATTTAGAATTTAAAAAGAACACAATTAATACAATAATTAATAATAATGAAGTTGTGCGTGTATTTTTAATTGAAAATAAATAAATGATATTTATTGAATTTTAATGAGTATATTATAATTACCTTGATGGAAACTCAATTATGCATTTGTAAATAATAATTATGCTTGACCACAAATTGCTTGAAACAGTGATAATAAATACATTTATTATATATTCTCATTTGTGTTTGTTTATTTTCTGTATGTCAATGATGATAAACTTTTAACGTGTGAACATTATATACAGGGTTATTTGGAATACATTAATAACCTCGTAGGACTATATTCCTGCCATGATTATGACCTAATATCAGTAGTTATGGAGATGTGCGACATCAAAGTTTGCATTTTTTGTAAAACGTTGTAATATCATTAAAGTAACTTAAATCAATTACGAAAAATTCATTCGTTTCTATAAACGTTAAATAAAATGATAAAAACCCTGAAAAAATTCCAGTTGGAATGTTTTCCAATTGGAATTCAAAGGTTTTTATTATTTTATTTGACTTCTATTAGAAGGAATAAATTTTTGATATTCGATATAAGTTACTGTAATGATAGTTCAACGGTTTACAAAATATAAGTCAGAAATATTGAAAAAATGCAAAATTTGATGTCGCATATCTGCATAACTATTGATATTAATTAGGTCATAATAACTTGAACATTTTCGACTCACAATCAAGGCAGGAATGTAGACCTGCGAGGTTATTAATGTTTTCCAAATATTCCTGTATATGTAAGTCCACACACCCGAAATTTTATATCGTTTTCTAGAAATGTGCCATTTTGGATTTCAACTCTTCGCTCGGAGAAAAGGTCGAGAATGATGTTGCAGCAGAATACGGAATAAATCGAACCATGTTCGTCACGTGTGACGTCACGAGTAAGGACGCCTTTGAAGATGCCGTCAAGGCAGTCAAAACCGCGTTCGGGTCACTGGATATTTTCGTCAACAATGCTGGTATGGTCAGTGAAGCGGAACATTGGGACAGAGCCGTGCAGACGAATCTGGTAAGAAATTTAAAAATGTTATAAAACTAAGCATGAAAGGAGTGATCACATACGACATGATCTCCTCTATTCTTAGGATTAGAATATTCGATGATTTATTATCTCCATAAAACAAGTACAAAATATACATGAGTATGATTATAAAGACAATGATAGATAGTCTAAGGGCTGTAGCCTCCGGCCGCCACCGGAGGTAGGTGACAGACTGACATGCCCGCCTAGAGCGTGGGCCTCTTTTTATGCTGCAGGTTGGGCGTGTGCGTCTTGCTCGCGTAGTGTGGTATGAATTCTACACACACACACACACACACACACATATTTATATTATATATATATATAATATATATATATATATATGGCATGTTTAGCACATTGATCATCAGAATCAGAAACATCAGCTTCAGTTGCGGTTGTTTCTGAATCATTTATTTCTGAATCTTTGATTGCATTTTCTCACGCAGAGTCGTCTTTGTACCATCAAGGGCATAAGTGATGTAGTACTAAATGAGTACTCACTCAACTATTGTTTCTGAAATTCAACTCAACTTCTCGAGATCACCGGAACTTGTTTTTTTTAAGGCATACCTTTATCCTGGTAAAAGTATATTTTATATATCGAATATAAAACGCAATCCGAATACACCGTCATCAAAATACGAAGAAAAATGTGAATTATAATCAATATAATATGGTATTTATTTATGCGCACTAAAATTTTCAAGAAATTTGTTCAATGTTAATATTTCTATCATTATAGCCGAAATATTGACCATAATTTAATCTTGAGACACTTTGGGTAAAGAAATGAGTATGTAGATGTGTATGAAACATTGTATGATTTCTGCCAACTTTTAATGTAATATTATTAGGTATATATGTATATAATATTCTTCACATTTGATTGATGAAGTGTACAATGTTATATAATAGCAGACAAGATATGATTGTCATGAACAATCACAATGAGAATACAACCGGATATTCCAAATATCAAATCTATTATGATATCATACTTGGCTTTGTTCTGCGCTCTTGTAATTCCTTCACAAATATTCAAACGGTCAAACTCCTTTATTGTTCTCTTGTTAGAAGTCAAATCGAATACAACTCATCTATCTGGTGTCCCTATTACAATGCTCATGTTCATACAATAGAAAGAATTCAACATAAATTTTTACGCTACATAAATTTCCGTCTCCATATCCCAATAGAAAATCTTAAATATACAAACTTATTATATTTTACCGGTTTATTGCCACTATCGGACAGGAGAGTTTTATCCGATCTGATTTTATTATATAAAATTGTAAACTCGCATTACCACAGCCCTGAAATTTTGTCCTTAATAATGTTCCATGTACCCAGTCGAACTACTCGAGTGCCGACGCCTTTTTACTGTGACAATACTAGAACAAATGCTCACTACAACTCGCTAGTACCTAGAATACACAGGTTAGGTAACAATTATACAAACATAGCGGACGTGTTTGGTTCTGGCCTGTCACAGTATAGGGGCGCGATACTGAGAGCGCTTCATTCCGCCATAATGTAAATTATATACACTTTCTTTTTTTTTGTTTTTCTCTCTGTTTATATTATTTTTGCAAATAACTGTTATATACCTACATATGTAAAAGCCTATTTAGGCGTAAATGAATGAATAAATAAATAAATAAATAAATAAATTACTGTGCCGTATTTAAATGCATCCATTATACGAATTGACTTGTTGACTTTTCTGAACTTTTGAAACTGAAATGTGACATAATATTTTAAGAAATAATAAAATGTATATTTTTATAAAAGAAACTAACGTATCTACATGACGTTTTCCAGAATGGTGTGATTATAGGTTGTAGGCTGGCCATCAAGTACATGGGAGAGAGCAATGGAGGTCATGGGGGCGTTGTGGTCAACATGGCTTCTCTTCTCGGATTAGTTCCCGCCCCATTCTGGCCCGTGTACTGCGCCACTAAGCATGCCATCATTGGCTACACCAGAAGCTTAGGGGTGAGTGTAATTTATACGGATTTTAAAAATATAATTTTAACGACATTGTATTTTTAAATATTTAAATGCAATTATATAATTTTATTACATTTGAAGATATTTACAGCGGGGATTTTGTGAGTGTTTTGTTTAATTATTCATTCTGAGATTTCTCTCCGACCTGCTTCTAACAAAGATGGAAATTCGGCTCACCATTACAAGAATCAAAAGCCCAATTTAGCCATTAATTCCATTAGTATGTTAAATAATTAAATTTGCCACCTTTCCAAAGATGGCACTATAAGTATATAATGTTTTTATGGGCTTATTCACAGGAAAAAAAATAATTTAATAAATAACTCGTACCAGGATCGATAAACCACCATTCTAATACTATCATTAAAATATATATGTTTATATCTGAATGCAATTATACTCGTAACCACCTTTTAACACCGCCATACTTAACGTATAAAATATTGGTAAACGGGTATTAAATTCACATTTTACCAATTTACCGATAACGTTATTTTTTGATAATTTTGCATGCCCTAGATTTATATCTAATGTGGGTGTCTGAAGGCTATTCCTGCACTACGAGATTGATTAAAACAATTGTTATAAATGACACATTTTCATAATTATTACAAACAGACCTTAAGTATGAAAGTATTTTTTAGTCACCCATGCATCTGAAGAACAGTGGAGTCAAAATGATGGCCTTGTGCCCGGGTCCCACGCTCACCGAACTCCTGAAAACCGGAACCCAAAGCGTGGCAGTTGAACTGAAGGCTGGCCTATCAGCGACGGTAGGCAACCACGGACAGCCTCAAGAGTAAGTACTATTCACGTTAACAAAGTGTTAGTTAAATTTGTATAAACCACTACCAGATTTTAGGTCTACCGGTTTCGAGACGCACCCGTCTCTTCGTCTATGATTTAACTTTCACAAAATATTTGGTAACACCCAATTTAGACCCCGCCCCCTCTCACTCTCTCTCCCTCGTAGATTCCTGATAGTTCTGTAGGCTAGTTAGTGCATGCTTGTCCTGGACAAGATTAACACGCATGTGATAAATATTGGTGAAAAGTTAACAATACTATGGTTGTGGTGTATAGTGTTGTGAACGTAGTAGTGTAGTGTTGGTCCTGACGAAGAGAAAGAGAAAGTAAATGCTTTCAATATTAAAAATGTTTATCATACTATTCATGCATTATGTATGCCATAATCTACGAGACTTCCCGAACATTCTCTATATATTATTTATCATCGCAGTCACTGCTTTTTTTAAAAAAAATAGAGTTGCGGACACAAAATACTTGTCACAGTTACTCCAACGTAGGGTTGCCAACTTTTATTAGAATAAATAGTCTGAAATAGAGTATATCTGATTTCAAAGGAGGTAAATAAAGAGTGCGGACTTATAAAAAAGAGTATCATTTATTTCAAATTTTTGAAAAGGTATTTTTTGCTATTTTTGCAGCACATAACAATTTTTAGTTGTTTATAAAAGAATTGTACGACTCCGAACAATCTGACTTTAAGTTCACTTTTTCTTGCGACAAAATAAACGTAACCTCAAAACAACTTGTGACATTGACAACACAGATTGACATTAGTGGCTGTGTTCAGAAACGTCCGAGTGTGGCTTGGGGAATAGGGATTCCCAACTTGGGAATACTAGCATATTAAATATAAATAAACATAAATCATGGTGTTTAGTAGGCAAGATCACACGGGAGCACGCCTCACATTGAATGGGGCTGGTATAGAGAGAGTGACAAAGTTTAAATACCTTGGAAGTATCCTAGCGGAAGACCTCAACCCAGAAACCGAAGTCAAATGCAGAATTGAAGCATCGCGAGCTGTTTTTAACAAAATGAGACAGATATTCTGCGATGACAATCTTAACCTGAAACTTCGACAGCGACTGGTCAAATGTTATATATGGTCAGTCCTGCTGTACGGAGTGGAATCGTGGACCCTCAAAGTGAGTAGCATGAACCGGCTGGAGGCGTTCGAAATGTGGATACATCGGAGAATGCTTCGGATACCCTGGACGGACATGGTCAGCAATACAAGAGTTCTTCAAAGAGCTAGAGTGAATAGAGAGTTGCTGACAAATATCAAAATCCGAAAGGTATCGTATTTGGGTCATGTGCTCAGAGGAGAAAAATATGAATTGCTCCACCTGATTCTTATGGGCAAGATAGAGGGTCGTAGAGGTGTTGGAAGGAGACAAATTTCCTGGCTCCGCAATATACGCGACTGGACGGGCATAAGAAGTGTTGGAGAGCTGTTTCGTGCTGCCCAGGACAGGGACGCTTTCTCTCGGGTGATAGTCAACGTTGGGGGGACCTGACATGACACCAAAAGAAGAAGAAATATAAATAGTCGACTTTTTTGGTTACGATAATAGGTATGCGTCATATATGCGTCACTGGCACTAGTATAGTAGACGTTGTGTAAAAAATAGTATTTTTGCGTCCTCTATTAGTGCTATAGATTATAGAGTACGCCTACATGATATAGAATATAATATTCTATTTTCGAGCACGGTTGGCAACCCTACTCCATCGTCAAAAAAAAAAAACACCTGTGAAATGTCAGTTTTTCTATCATCGTGTGTATTGATCGATTAATTATTACATTGATGTCTTGAGTTTATGATTTAACCTTGCTTATTTGAATTCTGTATACAGAGGAAATTTATTCAGCTTACGTATCCAATTCCATGTTCAAATTCATAGACTCAACGAACATTATAAATGAACTACCTGTTCGTACCCGGCGTTGCACGGGTTAAGAATTAAGTTGAAAATATTTTTTGGGGGGAAACAAACGTTCGATTCGAACGGCATAGATTTGCATAGAAAAAATATCAGGGGGAGGGGAAGTGGTAAAAAAATAGGGGGGAAATGTCATCTATGTTATCCGCCGAGTAATAAAGAATAAGTTTCCAAATTTTAAGTACGATCGATCGAACGGTACAGATTTGCATCGAAATTATGTCAGGGGAGGGGAAGGGGTAAAATAAGAGGGAGGAAATGTCGCCTATGTTATACCGCCGGGTCTTAAAGCATTAGTTTGCAAAATTTGAATCGAATCGGACAAACAATGTAGATTTGTATAGAGAACAGACAGACAGACAGACAGGCAGACAGACAGACATTGAGTTTTATAGGTATAGATAGTTGAAACATCATTCCCGCGAGACGGACCATCCGTCACAAAGCTTTCACGAAAGTTCTACGACGATGACCTTGTCGAGGTTTAATTAAATTATTTATTTGATGGAAATTATGAATAGAATTGTGTACTGAGCTAGAGGTCGTCCAAGCCACAGTTGAGGTATGGAAAATAAGTTTTTTTCGAAATAATTTAGCGCCCGTTACAAAAAGCAGATTTTACCGGCATTGTTTTCATCGATCATCAACTTCATCATCTTAGTTGTCTTAGTAGGGTTTGGGGCAATAGACAAGGTGCTTCAATATTCCCCTGTCTTGTGCTGCTTCCATATGTGTTATTCAGTCAAGACCCATTTTAAAGATATATATTATAGATGTCCCATAGAGACGAAGCTTATTTTATATGGGAAACTAGGTATGGAAGCCGTTTTACTCCCTTTGTATTAACTCGTGGCGTATGCTTGCTTGCCGTCAACAAAAACTCTGGATCGATTTTTGACCCTTTTCCCGTGATCCAATCGAGCTGAAACTTGGCAAGCAGACTCGTGGCGACGATCAAGAAGATCTATCAAATTTACGTTAAATTTTTTTTAATAATTATGGTATAATTTCGGATTTTTAGAAATTTTATTGGTTTTTTCAAATTGGAATCATTAGAAAAGTTTGATTAGCAACGGCGCGGCAGCCCGTAACGTCGCGGAATATTTTCTAAATTTGAATTACTCCGTCGGTATAATAGGTACGAATTTCGAAAATTTACCTAACAATTGGTTTACAGAAGACAGCAAAATTGGTTTTTTTGGGAAAAAATCAAATAATAATATATTTCTTTTAGATTTCTGCTTAGTTTTGAAGAATTCTACATTACTCAAATCTGATTCTGACTAAATCATTTGACGCTGGAAATTCATTAGTTACGATATTGATGATAATTGAATCTATCTTGACATCTCAAAACATCTGACATTTTAGAAATAAATTAATTTTTTGTAAGTTTACTGTTATGTTATATGTTTTAATTCGTCTTTAATTATTGTTATATTTTACAAAGAAAGGGAGTATAGTAAAAATTTGATTTTTATGGGTTACTTTTTTTTGTGTTGGTGTTGATGGTGGTGGTGGCTTACGACTTATCGTATGGTTGGCTCAAGTGATAACTTCACACGATATAACGTTCACCAAATCCACCCGTGAAAGACTACCACATCTACCATTTTTTTTAAAGTTGTATGTTTGTCAACATTGCACAATATGTAACTCGTATTTTACCTACTACCGCCATCTGCGACTAAAAATTATCAGCTTCATAAGCTAGTATAGATATCGCCGTCGGTAATGAGATATATATTTTTTATTAGACTTTTTAAATCAGTATTTTTTTATATCCCATTCTGTTTTAATATATATTTTTTTGTTGCTTCTCCCAGCTAAATCTGGGGCTATCCGCTGGTGGCCTTCCTTCCGGTGTTGCCAGGAGAATACTTCTTGATACTCGTTCCTCAGTGTTTCTAAGTACATGTCCAAGCCATCTCATTTGTGATTTATCTAAATTGAGAGATAGGGGCTCCATGCCGAGTGTGCGGTTAGATATTAGAGGTTAGAGGTTAGAGAGAATCGTTAAATTAACGATTTATTTGCCACAGATAATAAAAACCAGAGGAACCAAAAGGAGGACACGCCCAAGGAGGGTGTCTTTAATATTCAATATATTTCCACACATATATTCATTACACGTGAAAAATCAAAATTCATTTTTGGCCTGATTATAATTATTTCAATAAGCTTAGAATGATTTTTATGTTGATAAGTTTTCCATTTATTTATTCTTTATTTTTTTAGGGCTGCTACCACTGCACGAGCCTTGATCGACGTATTGAAGCAGGGTGAAAGTGGATCAATTTGGGTTGTAGACAGCGGAAATCCGGCCTACGAGGTGGAGATTCCCGATTATAAGGATATGCGCAAGAAGAAATAAAGGAGCATGGCATAGCAAGACCTTTAATGCGAAATATTAATCCTGTAGATTAATCAATGTTTATATATTATTTTGTGTATCCAATTCCAGTATATTGAATTATATATTTACTCAAGGATGTTAGAGTTTTAAGATATTACGTTTATAAATTAATGCTAATATGTTAATGCGATATAAATGACTATTCAACAACATTCTAATTGAATATTTGAAATAGTATGAAGTATTTTTTAATCTTGTTCAATTATAATATAACGAAATTTGTGGAAACATCTTTATTAAGTTGAATCACTTTGTTTACAACCAATAATTGAATATTCAATATGTTTTGAATACAATAATTTAATTTTATAATATTATAATATAAATTCAGAAAATGCGTGAAAAGAACATTAAATAATACAAATAACCAAATCCTTTTTGCAAATAATTATCTTTTAAATTTGAGGGCACAGTAATTTCTTATTAGTTACTCAACTGCCTTATAATTATTATTTGAAATTTTTTTGAAATAGAGATGCGAACACAGAATACCAATTATGTTGATACTAAAAAAATATAATTTAAGTACACGTAGTATCGTGGCAAAGGGACCCTAAGCCCTGACATTATTCAATAATTTTTTTCTGTTGAGAATTTTTATTATATTTCTTAATATTTATAAAACATATATTTATATTTACTGAAAGTTTGACAACAAACCCCGGTTTTTTCTAATATATAAAAGAAAATATACTAAAAAAACTGTTTTTTAAATAACCTTATCTAGTCTAGCCTAATAGCGTAGTAAGAGACAGAGGACAACACGAGACAAATATTTCTAGAAGACATCCAAAGTCTCATCCAAATATTGCCAAAGAGAATGATATAATTATGTAAAGCCCTTTATCCATAAGTGGATCGAAGATGATGTTATAAACATACTATTAATATATTTTAATATTTAAAGCATTAAATTTGTGGTTAGACATTATAAGATTGTGTTAGTTAAATTAGTATAAACCACTACCAGATTTTAGGTCAACCGGTTTCGAGACGTGCCCGTCCTTTCGTCAGGACCAACACTACACTACTATACAGGGTGTACTAGAGCTAGCAGTAAAAACTTGGCCGGGAGATTCCTGACTATGTTATGAGTCTAAAATGTTCAAGCAACCATGACCATGGTTATGGAGATATGCAATATCAACAATTGCATTTTTTTTTCAATATTTCTGACTTATTTTTTGTGAAAAGTTAAACTATCATGACAGTAACTTATATCGATTATAAAAAAATCGTTTGCTTCAATACAACTTAAACTAAATGATAAAAACTTTGCAAAAAATAACTTTTTTCAATTTTTGCAAGGTTTTTATCATTTTATTCGACTTGTATTATAGCGAATGAATTTTTCATATTCGATATAAGTTACTGTAATGATAGTTCAACTTTTTGCAAAACATAAGTAAGAAATATTTAAAAAAAAATGCAAACTTTGATATTGCATATCTCCATAAGTATTGATATTAGGCCATGGTTGCTTGAACATTTTAGACTCATAACATAGGCAGGAATCTACCGGCAAAGTTTCTGCTGCTAGCTCTGGTACACCTTATATAGTGTTGGTGCTGACGAAGAGACGAGTACGTCTCGAAACCTGTAGACCTAAAATCTGGTAGTGGTTTATACTATTTTAACTAACATTGTGTTATATACATACATTTATTAAATTTATTTATATATATTTTTAAAGTTATTAGAAAAATCTAAAAATGAACTAAATCGTGCAATTGTTTTTTAATTACAACTCTGCAATTTATTGCATGTGTGTTTGCAGTCAACTTACCTCTCGCAATAGTTAATCTTTCGAGCTAACAATCTGCTTTAGATCAGATTACGTCAATGGTTTTAAAACATTTTATGCATTTGTTTATATTTTTAATTATAAATACGAAACACGTCGAAACACGTCGCACATAATGATATTTGATTGAATATAATTAATTTTGAGAAAATAATTTAAGTACACGCATTTTTATTACAATAATTATTTAAATTAAATAGATTAATAAATTAAAATGATGTGGCTATTAAACTTACATATTAAAATATCTGTTAAATTGTCATTCAAAAAATAGAGGAAAGAAATATTATTCATATAGAATTGAGCATCTACAAACTAGAAAGTTTCCATTGGCAATATCTGAGTTTAGTTTATAATTGTACTAATCAAACATAATAATTTCGTTGTCTATCCGTCCTGTAACGTCCGTAATTTCGTTCGAATTCACGGCTAAAAAACGGCTGGAGGCAGGGCGCGAACCACGGCCGCTCGAATGCTAGCGCAGGACGCTATCGATGCCACCATTGCACGTACGCGACCCGCCAAAAAGATCCTATAAATAGGACTTAGCAAAGACGCGAACCATTGCTCCGGGTAACAACTAGTGTAACATAACGTTGTAAGTAAACTATGTACGTAACTATGTTTAATTACAAGAAATACTGTAAACTTTCAAAAGAAGGTTATAGTTTTCAACAATTCAATTCATTGGGGTTTTTTAGATTTATTTTATGCCTTTCTTTCTTGGTATATATTTAAATTATTATTATTATGTATGCGTGAGATAATAAGTTAGTAAGAAATACTATTGATTGACAATAATATTATATTATAATATTATATATTATATTATAATGTTGGTAAAGGTGGAATTACTCGTGAAAGTTAGATACAAGCAGTTTCAATTTGTACTTCCTATTGATGTCTCGGATATTTTACGACCCTACATACTCCTGAGAAAATGTTCATAGGTTTTTAATTATTTAATTCTTAATTTTTCAGAATCTTCATAATTCAGAATCTTGGGGTTAGAGTTTTCTGCGGTATTCTGTCATATATTTCTGACCGACCGAGTGAGACAAACAAAGGACCCACCCACCCATTTGTCACACGTACAATTTATTGTTGTCTGATCAATAGAATTCTCAACCTTTCATGAAAATAGGCTTTAAAAATGATCCAAGAAAAACACAGGAGTCATCACGCTCGACTTGTCAAGAAGATTTCAAGGAAACTTGGGATTTCAAGAAAACTTGTACCGTGTACTTAATACAGTACAATTAGTCACATAAAATAATTAAACATTAAACAAATACGTACTTTATATTGTAGTAATAAAAAAATACTTGCAACAGATCCATCCGTGGCCGACTGTACAGTGCCATGAGTAAAAGATCGACCTGTGCCCGTTAATATTCATAGGGATGACGCGACGCCGACGGCCTGACATTAAACTCAAGGTATTTGGCCCTTCAAAACCAGTCAAGTCGCAGATTCCGCAATAGATTTGGCAATAGAGAGAACATATGCATAAAACGAGTCAAATTGTGATAATAACTGTCTCCGGCATTGAATTGCCATGAAATACATAGACCCAGACATACCTTGCTAATACTTAACGAAAATATCAGCTCTGATCAATCCTGCAAAGGAATCCGAAGCATTATTTATTTATTTATCCTAATAATTTAGTTCCACACATAATGTTGTGTGGGCTAATACATGATTTTACTTGGATATGTTGCATTTCATCTAATCATTTAAAAGTTTTTATAATATAATTTTTGCACTTCAGTTTAAACCTCCTTATATTCTCCATGTTTTGAATTTCCTTTGGCAGGCTATCGGAGATTTTTATACCTTTATACATCATACAATTTTGTGAGGTGTTTTTCTTTTTCTTTGGTAGTCTTATGTTGTCGCTTCCTCTTGTATTGTAGGAATGAAAATCCTTATTCATCTTCATCCTGTCATCAGAGTATTTAGGTACTAATCCATGTTTAAATTTAAATATTTGGACCATTACATTATATATTATTCTTTGATTTATAGTTTCCAGTCCTAGGGCATTCAACATTTTTGTTATTTTAGTTCTCCTGTTACACTTCAGTATTACGCGCATCGCTCTGTTTTGTACTATTTGTAGTTTCTTTAGCATTCCTTCGTTGCTTATAAATAATATACTGGAACAATAATCTATGTGCGGGAGAATCATAGTATTGTATATTAATAAACTTGTATTAAACATTTATCAGTGAGGATGTGTTTACACGACAAAATATATCAGAAATTTTATTTATCTGACTAGAATGTGCTTTTTATAATTAAAGACAAAATAATTCAATTAAAATATCAATCATTTACTAATTGATTACTTTTGGAAAAATGGCACCACAGATCGCGTCTCACACATTAAGAACGTGTTTTTTAGCTCAGTAATATCGTGTAGTGACTCACGTCAAACGTGACAGCTCGTTACATAGCTGGTAGAGAACGTAAGGGTTGCGTGTACACATAAGGGGTGGTTCTGGAGGGTTGGAGGCGGTAGAAGAGAAGGGGAGCCAGAAGCGAGGTGTGTCGATGGCAGACACGCTGAAAGTATTATTTAAAAAAATACCAACGAAATTAAGAATCTACGGATTACGTGAACAAAAAGATAAAAAAACCAGCTCAATATTGTAAACAAAACTTGATTAATTCTTCTTTCTATACAACTGTTACTATTACTATTAGACGTCGTATCACCCCACTTTTACACGTGATAAAATATATTACATGTAATATATTTTATTTTAGTATTTACTCAAAAACATAATTATATTTGTATTTTCACAATTTTAAGAGTTTATTTTTTAAAAACATTTCATTCAGTACGGTAGTAAAAAACTAATCCTTAACATAACATTATTGAATGAATTTCATTGTATACTTTTTTTTTACATTATAAATTTTTCATAATTGTGAATTTTCATAAATCATTTATTATCACACCGCCTTTGTTATTATTTCAATTAACATCATGGTAGATTCACTTCTGTTGTTGTAATAAGGATCTCATACAATCAGTATTTCTATTCATAACTTTTTATTTTATTTTTTTATTTTATATTATACGTTGTATCTTGATGAAGGAACCATTGACGCCAAAATATGTTGATTATTAAATTAGTAGTGGTTTTGTTATTTTTTTCGTTTTAGTAATCTAAATAAAATTGATTTTGGTGATTTTCAGGAAGATTTTACATCAATATTTACCAATTTTTTCGTATGTGAAATTGCAGAGATTTATAAAAATTAAATAATTATTATATATTATACGCGTCAAAATCACTTTAACCTTTTTACTACAAATGTGTAAGCGACCCGGTACCGGATGTATTTCTAGAGAGAGGAAAGGCGTCACGGATGAATTTCCGGTGGCCCCGGAAGCGTTGGACACTGACCATGAGGATCTTTATTATTCTGCGACTCGGTGATTGATGTGCAAGGCAGCCATTTTGGAAAAAAGAAAAACGGATGTTCTTAAGTGCTATCAGATTGGACAAATCTATGTTGGTCGAATGTGCTTCTATTAAATATTTTATATTTTTATTGGAAGAGGTCCCAAAAATACGATTATCTCATTTATAGCATGAAACTTATTTAAAAATAGCTGCGCTCGCGCGGCTTCGCAAGCGTAGATTTTTGGAACACTGTATGGATCGTCATAGAACTTTCACGAACCTTCTAGAACATCCTCCTTCCAGAAATTTCAAGAAACTCGAATGTACAGGAACCTTCTAGACACACCGACACATTCCGCCACTCATTTTAGAACCTTTTAGAATTTTTGGGAATTTTCTAGAACCTTCTCCTTCCAAAATTTTCTAGAGCAAGTTTTTCCGGAACCTTCTAGACTCACCGACACAGTCAGCGCGCCACCCACAGTTTTGAAACAATCTGAAAGCATTTGCGGCCTCCCCATAACAAAACAATGTGCTAGAAAGCACATTTTCGTCACCCATTCCCACCCACGCACAGCCACCCCCACCAAACTCGCATATTTTCAATGTGACACCAAGGGCTATCCACCATCATAACCATCGGTGGGTGGTTGTGGCTAGTTGTGGAGAAAACTTGGTGGGTAGGGAAACACGACATTCTTTATATATATATATATATAGATTTTAATCAAACGGTGAATATTTGAAATTGAAATTGCAAATACAAATTATAACATTAAATTAAATTAACAAGTAACAAATAAAATGAGATTAAAATTTTCAATATGTACTTGTCAATATAGATATACATACATGTTATATACAGGTTTGTTTTAAAACATTTTCGTTTATTTTGTATTAAATTTTTTCTGCAATACACTTCTCGAGTAAGGATCGAGTATAATTAGTCACTCTAGATCCGACTTTTTTATATGCAATGCTAAGCATTGTTTTTAAAATTGAAGATGTTGCGTTTTGTTTGTAGCCATTGTCAAACAATATCGTAGATATTTTGGGTTAGAAAATCTTGAATGTCATTCAGTACGCCGGATCGCTTCGCTGTGAAACAATTACTTCTGATTCGCGTCTGTTTTGACAGCAGTCGATAATTTTTTTCTTTGAAGTGATCCGATAAAATTTTCTGCATTCTCTGCAGGTCTGCCTTAGGCATTTACTAATAAAAAATAACCCATAAAAACCAAGTTTTTATTATACTCCCTTTCTTATTTGTATTGTTTCCAATTTGATATTGTATCAACATATTCCTTTTGCTTTAAGTTCATGTGTAAACTCTATTCCATGTACATTATTATCCTTAAAATTTATTGAAAAGTGAAAACTAATAAGTAAAGTATTAATTGGTATAGGGGGGCACGGCGTCGGCGAAACCTTCTGATCGGGCCCATGGCTCGAGTAAGGCTAATTGAAACCGGTTTTACGTCTTCTCCAAGCGTCGGGCTTCTTTCTCATTTGTATGGTTTCCAATTTGAAAACGCCGTTATAATTAATTAATTTTTTTTAAACAAAATTTTTTTAGATGATTTTAATTGTCGCCACGAGTCTGCCTGCAAAGTTTCAGCTCGATTAGATCACGGTAAAAAGGTTAAAAATCGTTCCAAAGTTTTTTCGGCAGACAAGCAGACGCTACGAGTTAAAAGAAAAGGAGTAAAAAGGCCTATTACTAACTCTAAGGGGTGAAATAGTATTAATTGAAAATGCGCGCTTGGTTGTAGCATTTAACAATATTTTTCATCAATTTATTTCGGGCTGAGCAAAACTTATTTTTTTATTCAGTTTTATGTATAAAAAATAATAACATTTCCTTAAATTTTTAGAACACAGAGAATCATGAAAATAATTCGGAAGATTGGAATAATTTCGAAAAAGGTAAGAGAAAATAAAGCGTGTTGCAATAATTGCAATAAAATGTTGAGCTGCAAAAAAAGTCTATAAACAATCTCAATAATTATCTCAAAGCAGTTAATAAAATAATAAGTGACAGTAATTTTATGTGCATATAAATTTATACAATATAGTATTACGAATGTGGGCTGAAGATAGACAAGATCTGCCCGAGTTATTTTCGATTTCCGGTGAGTCGATAGTGACCGGATAGGTCAGGAGGGAAGACGATGATCTTCAACACGGTGGGAGTGGATCGATCTGATGAAACCGATATACTTACCGGCTAGCCTATTGGACCAGGTTTGCGGACTGCGAGCTGCAAAGAGGGGTGGAAAATCGTCATGGACATCAGCAGGCCACAGCCTAAAGTTGAGGACCTTCAGTAATGATTAAGTAAACTTACTGAGCAAGAATAGGAACACATCTTTGATCGTAGAGATTTATCTGCTGAGCTCAGGATACACCAGGGAATGACTGGTGGTTGTTTAAAAAAAACGTGTAATTTTAGATTATTTAAAAAAAGTGTCATCATCATTACGTTTTGTTTCCTGTTTAATTCATTAAAGTTTAAACTCATGCAATTATAATATTTTGCCTGCTAGCCTAAACTAATGATGTTCTCCAGAAATAGTCAAAAGGTTAGTGAAGAATCCACTATGTAACAACAAAATAAATTTAGAAACACTGTTTATTTTATGTAGATACGCGGTTTCACATACCCTTTCTATAATACTATATTTAATAATAATGAGGTTATCGACATCCACAAATAGAAAGAATAGAAAATCATCTGCATACGAATATTAAAAATCAATCCATAAATTTACATATTCGAAAGGCTATGAAAATACCCAGAGGGCGCTGGATCTTTCCCCATAAGTTTTATATTTTATTACGTTCATGATACAAGCATTGTTTTGAACATAAAATTTGTTATGAAAACTGAAATCCTATACAAATAATACTATAATTTTACTGTTATCAAACATGCACACGCTAGCAAAACAAGAAACGTGAACCATACAAATTGAAATATCAATTTTTTTAGTATTGTCAGTAAGGGAAAATATTATTCCTCGCCTGATGTCTTTTGACATATGTATGTAATCGATGGAAAGATATAAAACATGATTGATAAAGTAGGAAACGATGATGTCACATTTCTAAAGCATTGTCACGTGTCGTGGCTGAGGGAGGAATGAATGAACATACTGGAAATTAATTAGCGATTTATTAACTAATGATTATTTAATTATTCAATGCATAAAGTCACTCCACTTGAATTAAACTTAACGCTAATCTCTACTCTTAACTACACCGCAATATATTACTCGTTTGTGAATATCTTATTAGCGCTGGGTAACACGTTTTAACAATCGCTTTATTTATCGCTTCTGTTATCTCACAACTGGCCACACTAGCCGTCGCCTCGCGACCGACTTCGCTCTGAATGAACTGTCAAACACGACAAAAACTCGCGTCGCTGCGTAATTCCGTGTTTATACCCAAATGCTAATATTTTCGTAATTTATAGATTATTCACGTTTTTGGGAGACGATTCTCGTAGTTTCTAGGTTATTCCAGGCGTTTCCCGAATGTTGTAGATCAGCCTAGATTGTTATAGACCGTTATCGATCTTTCGATAGTGTTGATACCAATATAACAAGGAATTCAGACAGTGCGTTGGCTGTATGAAGAAAAATAAATGACTTAAGATTATATGAAGTAGTATAAATATTTTACTTTTGCATCCTTTTATGTCATTAAAAATATCTTCCATTCAGGAAGATATTCAATTCTTTAGGTTTTCATGGAAACTGTTTTTACTTACTAAATAACTAACTAAATTCTATTTGTATGTTAATCTGTCCATACACTACGATCAGAACATTTTTTATATTTTTTTAGGAAAAGTTAACAGCAAATCAGCAATTAACGTACATAAGATAAAAAAAGTAAAAAATGTCAATTATGAACTTTCCACTGATGATTGTTAATGATTAGAAAAGGGTGACATAATGAGATAATTTTTGATTACAATATAATATGTTTAATTGTTATAAGATTTGGGAAGGGTGGAGTGTGACGCAGGATTAGGATGAAGAACGAAGGATGGGAGTATACGGGAACATAAATTGAGTGAACTAGTTTGGGTGTGGTTGTGAAATTAATTTTCGTTTTATGTCCCGAATAGTCGAGTTAAAAATATCAATGTGGTTGTAATTTAAGTTAAATAAATTTGTAAGTCTATAGATGAATGAGTTTTGTTAAGAGTTGGTCTTGCAAAGTGGAAGATGGAAATGCTAGAGCAGGTCGAAGAAACTTGTAATTGGGATAGTGGGATGAGTTTTAAACAATAATTTACTGTTTTTTAATGTATTTTGTGCTCAATATTCTGTTAGTCTCAATAAAAATAATATAAATGAAATTGAATGCTCTAACTAACTCTAACTAAAAAGCCACGGATGGTTACTGTGGGTGGGGGGAGAATATTGTTTCTCTTTTATTTTTTGTTTTTTATGGGCTTTATTTTATTTAAGGGGTCACCACCAATATTTAAATAAATAAATAAATAAATAAATAAATAAATAAATAAATAAATAAATAAATAAATAAATAAATATAACTTTATTCCAGAATGTGGGGAGGTTCGTGCAATCCCACACATTCCATATAAAAGAAAATACACACATTAAAAATATTATAAAAAACAAAAGAGAAATAGGAAAATCATATAAAATAGAAGAGAAGAATTAAAAGAAATATATGGTAAAATATCGTAAATATGGTAAAATATAAAATAAAAATTTAAATACTGGGGTATCTAAATATTGGAATATATATATATAATTCGGGAAGCAGATAATTAAAAGAAGAATTTGGAATATACTTACAAGATTTATTTAATTACGAATACACAGATTTTTAACAATACTTTTTAATAAAAACTTAAGACTAGTTATAAAACACTGGATGAACGAGGTCTACGAGGAGAGTGTTAAAAATCGCGTCTCTCCCTCTATTTATAGATATTTGCGAATGCTTCCAGAATATTCTCCCAAACAAAAGGTATAGGGCTGTGCTGTCTGCGGCTTCCGACATGATCGATATCTTTCAATGAGAATATCGAAAAATATCGATCCAAGCCTCAGACTACATTACCATTGGTTTATAAAAAGAGAAGAATCAACCACTAAAAAATGACCGTCATGGACATGTACATTAGTAACACATAAAAATTTTCCAGACATTTTTGTTTACGACAGTCTGTAAAGAATTTTCATTGTTTTTTGCTTGCTCTCATTCTATGAAAATATAAAAAAAAACAATAAAACTTAATACACGTATCCCATTAAGATTCCAATTTGCCGCAATAAATCTTAATACAAAGAAAAGAGCGATAAAAATGAGTTATTAAATTACGGAATTAAAACGCTATTAAATATTAAGGTTCCAAGTTCGCAGAAGGCACGCGCATTTAATCAGAATAGGTTTTCCCCCATTCTCGAGCAAAATGAAAATCTGAAGTGAAGTCTTTATTGAATCCTGGTACGCAGACATCTTTGTTCGAAGGAGCCCGCCGTCGCGCGCGTTCGGCCATTTTCATAACCGTTCGAGGCACGCCAGGTTCCGTGCACACGGCAGAATGTCGCGTGATTTCCTTCAAGGCCGGCCAAACAAAGGGCTGCGGTGGGATTAGACGTCGGGCGGGAGCATTTCTCTTCGGGAAAAATGTAAAAAACGCGCAGCCAGTCGTTTCCGTGTATTTGGTAGTCAGCGCCCACCCTCGGTTCCTTTTGCCCGAGGGGCTAGAAGAATTGAAGGGTTCGAACCGGAATTTTCTCAGTATGCCAAAGTCGAAGCGATTGGCGCGGTTTTCAAATTTCGAACGAGGCCGATGATCATTTGTTAACTGAAGGACATTGCGATAAGGTACACGTCAAACGCTTTGACAAAATGAAAAATTGAGCGGTGTTTCGCATTGTGACCGTTCCAATTCACTTCTATAATAGATAACGCGGTGTGATCTTGAAAATTAACAACGTGAACCATAAATTACGACATCGAATATTATTAACTAAATTCATGAACTGTGTGACTGCTAAAGATCAATAAAAATAAGCAACACAGTGAATAATCACGGAAGCCCAGTGCGCATGATACTGGTTTCTCACACCGAGGGTTCCGAGTTCGATTCCCGGTATGATCACAATTATTATATGTGATTTACTCAAGCCTGGGTGTTTTGTATTTCATTTCTGTTATTGGGCCTCTTGGCCCGTTGAAGCGTGAAAAAATTTAAAAAAAGAAAAGAAATTATTTTTGATTTGAATTCGAAAAAATAAACAATCTTATCGTTTTGTGAAAAATAAACGAAATACGTTAGTACAATAATTAAGTTTAACGTGATAACTGAAAATTTTTATGTGACAGAAATGACAGAAGATCTAATTTATTTGACGTTGTCCTGCGAAGCTGACGAAAATAAAGAAATTATACACGTAGAATTACCCGTCATACGTGCGAAGCTCAAATCATTATAGATTCCAGCAATTTAAATAGATAAATAGCTTTAATATTGGTAATTTGATCTCTAGCCCGAGGATATAATAAAAATATACTGATATGAATTTTGTTGTATGTATTTTATTTATTTATTAATATTATTATTTTATATATAGTAATAAAGAAAAACAAAAATTTGAAATATTAATAGAGACATTCATTGAATTCGTCTTCTTACTTATAAATAAAAAAAATTTGCTTTGCGGTCAATAGTTAAAGGGTGCTTTTAGCAAAGGTTGGGATCCACGTTCGTTAATGTACATCCAAGATATAACTCCTTCGGTAAAATGTTTTCACTCTTACATGTTTCACATCGCCTCCTATTTTATCTACAGAATAAAACCGTTAAAAGAATATTAAATAAAGATATATGGGATAGCTTGATGTTGATGGTCTGAAGGTGTATGATTTTGAAAACTCCTTATCGATGGCATCATGGACCGACATGACTACAAAACTCTCAAAATTTAAAGGAAAATCTTAAGCGCAGAGCTCAAAAACATAACACCACAAAAGCTGTTATTCTACCATGAAAACGATCTTAAAAACATAACACATAACAAAGGATGTGCGCAATGCTGTTGGAAATATATGAGAACAGAAATTGTGATACTTCATAGTCGGTGAGATCATGAATGACCATCGTAGTCATTCATCCGCTTTTCGCAATGAGTCATCTCTCGGGTTTGATATGTCTCTAAATCAATCTCTAAACAAATCTCTCCGGTTGTGGAGATCGTTTTTTTACCTTGGAGTCTTTGAATAGAGGCAGATATTCGTCTTGCATGATGTATTTAGCAAATCATGGCAATCGCCCGTATGTACTGAAATACGCCAACACTAGGACATGCAAACCGAAAAATGGCATTTCTGGTAAAGCGGTAAAACTATGAATTTTATGCAGGTTTCTCGGTAATTATGAAAGTGTCGAAAAGTAAATACAGCGTTTTATTATGAACACAACAAATTGAACAAAAAAATTAAATTATGATTAAATGATAAAAATAACAAAGCAAAAAATTAAGCAAAGTAAAATTGAACACATAAAACTACCTAACTTTTTTAGTATTTTTTATGAATGTGAAATAAGCCATTAAATTAAAAAAAAAATTTTTGCGTTATTCATTAAATTTTTATTTAAATTAAATTCATTTTTCTTTGAATATTTATTTTATTTTTTGCAATTTATTCTGTGTATAGTTTTATCCTTCTGTTTATAGTTCTGTGTAATTTTATTCTGAAACCCTTGGCGGCTAGTTGAAACTCCTTTATGACAACCACATATGTCAGTAATAGCGAAGTTTAAAAAAGGAGAAAAGAAATGTAATTAAAATTAAAGAAATTAGTTTTACCTCAAAATTATACGTATTCATTTATCACACATTTTTGTTGAAAATAGGATAGTTATCGTAAAAAACAAAAACGAATACTTCTTAGATATTAATAATTTATAAAATAGGTTTTAAAAAAACCTAAATTTGAGTTATATTTCTTTAGTGAGTTTTTACCTACTTGAATTAATAATTTAAATATTTTCATATAGAGATACGCAAAATATATTTGATGTTAGAATTTAAATTGCAAGTCTACTTAACTCTTACTCACAAGTACCTATACTTCAGAAGTCCATTATAATATTTCTTGAACACAAGTACTCTATAACATGTCCAAGAAAGTGATTTTCAACGCAGTGCGACATTTCCATCAAAATACGTAAATACAGGTGGTATTTTTACACTTTTGGTTTTTGAATACACGACTTGCGGCAAAGTGATAGATTACGTGTATGGAAATTATGGTAATTCATAGTAAATTGCATCATTATTTTTGTACGGGAACAATCAAAATTCTGTAAAAAATATCGTGTGTTCAACTGGATTTTTTTACTAAACTATAAATATCATACTCTCTAACAGCAATTAGGCCTGAATCATAAAAGTAAAAAGAAACGCAAGCTCGTTAGTCAAAACGCTTAGGAGGGGAAAAAAAGATTTTGTTAATAAACTATAATTAAAATACTATACAGCTATTTAGATGAAGATTGTATTTTTTTATTTGAGGATATCATCTATTATGATTCAATATGTCTTTTTTCGTGTATAGATAGGCATTGGTTACCTACATAAATTCCGATTATATGATTTGGCGTGAATTTGAATGATAACATAATTAATTGGCAATATTTATTAGTAGGATTGAAAATAGAAGGTAATATGTTTTTCTTCCATGGATCCATTTTTTAATAGTGTTTATATCCCTTTAGGGCCAAATATTAGCATATGTTCATGTTTCTTCATTTATAACAAGTACTGCACCTATCGTTAACATAAGACATACCTAGTAATCGTGTAAGTTGAGTTTAAATATACAATTAGAGGAAAAAGGGCAAATTTATATACGGATTATTAAATTGAAAACATTCGGGCGGTAGTTCGTTTGTTTTTCACCCTTATGGGTGAGTAAAAATTTAAAAAATAAAAGGGTGTCGCAAAATAAGGCGCCCAGATTTTGCGCCCAAATTTCATTGGCCGGCCCTGCCACCTGCCATCAAACCTTTTATTTTGTAGGATCGATTTCATCTTTAGAAAACTATCCCACCCCAGAAATACACAACATTTTTTAATTACTTAACACAGTTTATCTACCCGAATTAAGACTGTGTTGCCACATAACATTTACTATATGCAGGTATAAGCTTAAATTTTTGTTGTATATAAAACTTTCTTTCAGGATAGCTTCTAAATGAATAAAAATTTTCTTTATATTAAAACAACTGCTATGTAATTCACGTAACAACTGTAAATATTTCAATCCTAATCTTAATATTACCTTAATTAATTTAAATACTGATGATAAAAATAAAACATTCCGGCATAATTTGAACCTCTTTAAAATATTTTTGTTCATCAATAAGGATGTGTAGGCAAAGACTAGTCTGACGGACTTAACTTGTGATGTTAAAATACTAATTCTGTTAAAGTACTATTAACTGTATCGCCACTAGATATTGTATACACTGTAAATATATGAATTCTAGAAATGGATAAAATAACATTAATACATATTTTATGCGTATTTATATATTTATCAATGTTAAGTGTTATACAATGGGAGTTTTAATATTTATAATTTTTTATATTTTACATTTATCAGTTTTTATATTTGTCATTCGTTTTTATATTTATCAATGTTAAGTGATATATAATAGCAGTCGAGATTATAGCATCATTTGATATTAATATAATGAAAACAAATGATAAATATATTTTAATAATGAACAAACTATGTACATTTTTTGAATGTAAAGAAGAAAAATAAATAAAAAATGGACCTGAAAAAGTGTGGGAAAAAACACCAGACGGCGAATCTCTGGGACATGGTGTGGACACGGGGACTACGAAATAAATAATATTGTTTTCAATAATGGAAAGAAATAAAATAATTTAAAGTATTTTTTTGTAATAGATAAGCGATTTAATCTCATTGAAAACTATCAATATAATTACTATAATTCTAGATAAATTAGAATAAAAAAATGTTTAAAGTTTTGAAAATTTTTTTTGAATAAAATAATTCAATGTTTGTATTGCAGTAATGATTGTAATGTAGCAATGAGTGTATGGTTAAGATCAATATCATGAATTTAATAATTAGTATAAATAAGAAAACTAAGCAACTTTATCCCTTTTCTACACACACTTCCCGTTGCGCAGTATCGAGCTCAGGACTAGGTAATTTTTAATCTCTCTCTCTTTTTTAGTAAACCATCCACTAAAATCACTAAAGCCACCCAAATCACTAAAGCCATCCAAATCACGAAATTGTGACGTCATTTGGACGCCCAACCTTAACCTGCGAACATTAGCACAACCTCATGTAATTTGGCTCGCTATGAAAAAATAATTGATAATATTCAGTGAATTCTTAGTTTTTATTGGTTGTCGTGCCAGGCGGCGCGCTAGCTGGCTCCAAAGATCTATCGTTTGGCGTATGTCCCTTTCACTCACTATGCATAAGGAGTCGATTTTCAGCAAAATCGCTAAGATACACAGCTGTTCATAAAAAAATGAAAATATAAAAAATCGTAAAATATCTCAAAATGAAATCTTTTTTTTCGATATTTTAAAGCACCATTATCTTGAGATGTATGAGTTAAGTAGATAAATAAAAGCAGCATAATAATTTTGTGGTGACATTATTAAAATAATTAATAAAAATATTCTTTGTTTTCACTATTTATATATTGAAAATATCAACATGTTTTAAGGCCAATGGTTGATTCACCAGGACACAATGTATACTACAATAAAAATATAAAAAATAATATATGGGTAGTGAATAAATAGTTAAGTACTTACTTGAAAACAAATTCTGAAGATATTTTTGATTTTTAATTTGTCAATACATCCTATCCTGATGAAGAGACCATTAACCCTGAAACATGTTGATATTTTCAATATATAAGTGGTGAAAACAAAGTTAATTTTTATTAAATAAAGTGTTAAATTGATATGACCAAAAATTTTTTTTTCTGTAATAATAATAAGTCCCAAGAATTCAAACCACTTATAGAAAAATAAACTTTAGACGCATAGGCTCGAAACTGAACATACAATCATACAATATCAAAATTGAAGGATCCGAAAAACGTAAAAACAATTATTCAAAATTGGATAAGAGAGATGGGTCGACCATTTATCGGGACACTCATCCAAACAAAGTGACAACTTTAATTTCATGCCATGTAACATTTTGTTTTAGGGCAATCATGATTTTATGTACATTATGTTTACCTGTGCAGAGTGTGGAGATATTTTTCTTCTTGTCGCGTTCATCTGGAGTATAATTATAATTTATGTCCTGAGCTGTAGTTGTGGTTCAAATTTTTAGGATCAAATCTTGGAGCTTCCAGCTATGAATTTGTTGGTGATCTTAACGATTTTCTTAATTAATTATTCTTAATTAAGTTTCTTTTAAATATGAAAGCACTATGCTAAAAAATTACAACTGCACAGTACAATGTTATTCCATCACAAAATAAAATAGGCTTTTAACAATTATGCATACAATTATAATACAAAGCTTTTTCCACTCACAAAAAATATTATTGACCATCATTACACCTTCTTGCACATAAGCTCCCAGAGAACCTTTAGCATTCTCATGGCATGCGCAAGGATTCCATTTAATCAATTAGTGTATATTATAGATATCTCACAGAGACGAAACTGTATTAATTATGGGAAAGTAGGTATAGAAGTCATTTGGGTGTAACAGGACTTATGACCTGTCTTTTTATGGTTGGCTTAAGTGATCACTTTACACAATTGTAACATTCGCCATTTCCACCCATGATAGAATATACCATGCTTATTCATTTTTTGGAAGTTGTATATATGTTCAAATTGCGTGAAAAGCTTTCATATATGAGTTGTAAGCGCCTTTTCCATGCGGCCTGTACAAAGCCATTTTCATTCCCCTAAATCCCCACAGATGTCGCTAATGAGAAAATCTACATTGATTACGGAATTTTGGGAGCAATATACTTTATTGTGTGTAATGAAATTCATCCGAATACTTGCATTACACTAGGATACGCCAGGAAATATTATTTCCAATTTTTGTTAAATTCCTTTTTTACCAGTATTTACAATTCAGAATATTTTGAGTTTGTTCAAATCTTTCAGAACAGTGCTGGATTTATGTCACAGAGACATTATTAATCAATTAGTGTATATTATAGATATCTCACAGAGACGAAACTGTATTAATATTAACTATATTAACTGTATTAACTGTATACCTACTTTCCCATAATTATCTCTGTGAGATATCTATAATATACACTAATTGATTAATAATGTCTCTGTGACATAAATCCAGCACTGTTCTAAAAAGATTTGAACAAACTCAAAATATTCTGATTCCATTTAACTTAAAAATTAGCATTTCAACTGTGTTATTTGAGAGGTGTGAAATTAGTTCCCGGCAGGAAATACGTCCTCCAGGTATTGCGGACACGCAAATCATAGTCAAATCTCGCCATTTTTCACGGGCCTTCATGTCACGACAGAACTTCACGTGCCGTCGCTCATTTAACGACCCTTCCGCCTAGAAACCTGATGAATAATGAGCAGATAAAAATGTTTAATTCATCCGCAAGAATTTTTCATTAAAATAAAAATATTTTATTTCTGTAAATTTTTTCTTTTATTATTTCTAGTATTAATACATCCCCACGGATATATTAGCAGAGATAATTAAAGTCCTGGAACGTATATCACGAACAACGGAATGGGTTAATTAAATCAAATGAAAATACATGTAAATTGTTCGTAGGTAAAGGCTGGGCGAGAGTATATTGGGATGTCCTGAATATTATTTTAAAAGTAATCTTCCACTGTATCTAAAATGAAAGTGTTTAAACATTTGGTTAAATATGGTTGCCAAATATGCATACTCAACCAGTAAAGGATGCCAAGTTTTCAAAATACATTATAATTTATTATTCAATTATCGTTTACTTGTTAAAATAACTCAAAAGTCACTTCCATGTTCCACGTCGTCAGTTGGAGACTACCGTACTTTTGAGTTATTTCATGTGTTACTTTTCAAATGATCCAGATCAGTGGTTCCCAAAGTTGACAGGACCGGACCCCACCAAAAAAAAAAATTCGGTATCCACCTCCTGCCTCACATTTTCCCAATTCATATTGTAACCATACGAAAGACAGTTCAAGTAAGAAAAAAAGAAAAACCTCCGAATAGGAAGAATGAATTTGTTGCCTATTTTTTGTCATAACAGCATTAGCGTTGACTTCAATTTTAGTCACTTTTAATCGCACTGAATTGGATATGTCCAATTTATTTCTGTATTTAGTCTTAATAGAAACCATGGAAGAAAATTCCACTTCACATGAGAAAGTGAAGAGGAGGACTTTCATCGCTTCGTCAAACAAGCAAGGATGTCAGCAACTGAAAGCCAGAATTTTGTTAATTGCTTGCAATTTAAAATACTTTTCAGCGACGTACCTTCTGATAAATCTATAAGCTCTTCACTTGCTTTTGTTGAACCCAGCTTATATAAGCTAGAAGCTTATCTAAGCTGATAATTGTGTCTATCTGAGACGATAAATTTCCAAAACAAAGGCAATATACGAATAGGCAATATGAATTGTTTGCAGAACAAAACTGGAGTGAAAGTGAAAGTATTTTTATTGAAGTGAAAGTAGAATAGTGGACTCATTTCTTTGCATTTATTAATTAAATAATTACTATATATATATGTATATAATAAATAGATAAATAATTAAATAATATAAATAAAAGAGCCACTCATCTCACTATGATGAATCTTTGCCGAGATGAGCAGCCCTACAACAAAATGAGGACAAACTGCGTTAAAAATTGCTTAGATATTGCAGATATATTAAAAAAATTAATAGGTACATATTATTAAATAAAGCTGATAAAATAACAAAATACCATTTTATGAAAAAAGATAAAATATAGAAAAAGTGTAAAAAAAATATTTTTTTTGTTCGCATATATAAAATAATACATTTCTATGAGCACATAAATGAACTGAAACTTGAATTCTACAATTGAGTATTCTTGAGCAACTGCAAACTATATATAGCTATAGTACAATCCATATTTTATAATATCCATGCCAATAATGAATGCACTTAGACTTTGACGTTAATTTTCTTAGAATTAAATGAGCTTAAGAAATTGTATTTTTAATTTAAATTTCTTTTTATAGTTTGTGGCAAATGGACAATGCATGAAAAAGGTTCATAAAAATAAAATAAAACTTATCATAAACTAGTATTTGAATGCCTATTACTGAAGTTCGCAATTTATACTAATCGTATGTGTTTATTACAAGATTTAACTAAATAAAATAATCGGATATTCTTGTCTGCATTATATTGTAACAGTAAATAAAACTTTTTATATAAATCATCAGTATTTTCAATGGCCACTTAGACAAGAGCGCCTGCCTAGCCTCTAGCGAGTACCACGCAAAGTTATGCGGTTGGCGGGTGTAGGACACATTAGGCGCACGCACCGTTTGGCACTGATATGAAGGGCGAAAATGTCCTGTTTTATAATTTGCGCATTTCCGGTTTATATGTACACGAAGGTCACCATCCTAACTATCCTTCAACGCCGAATCATAAAATAAATTAAAATGTGAAATGCTGGAAAATTATCATAATTTAATAATGGTAATATAAATAAAATTAAGTTTTATTTGACACGCCAGTGTACGAGTCAAATTTGTATGTACGAATGTATGAATGAAAAAAATTACTTTTGAAATTCAACGGTAATCATGTATTACAGGCACGTAAGTTGAAAGAATTCATAATCTCAAAAGGTATTTTCATAAAGTTATAATTATTTTAAAAACAAACAGTATTGGCAGTCTATAAAACATATAATACTTCAATAATCTATAATATCTATAATGTAAAATATCTTCATAATAGTCGAAAATTCATTATATGTATTCCTTCATGGTATAATAAATCCGGTGAGTACAGTCACTATTCTGTGCGCACATCTGTAAGTGTGTGTGTGTGTGTGTATAATGTGTACACCTGGGAAGAAATGAAATTATGTTACAATTATTTTGAGGTATTTTTGAATATCATTTCTTAGAGAATTGTGGTTTGTGTAGCTAGGTACTAGATATTTATTATTTTCACGTATGACAAATAAGTTCTTCGTCTACTTATCGAAATGTGAAAGAGTATAAAAATTAAGTGTGACGATTTCGGATACTAATTAATATACGATATAAAATCTTCATGGTAATGAATTTTTCATATATTTTTCGTCACAAATTTTTCTAATCTCTATCTATTTTTTAGAGGGGCTATTGAGACTTGATAACCACCAGAAATTTGGAAAGATTAGTTAACAATGATGACTTAATTATAATAATTTGTCATTTTTGCGGGTCCGTAAATGCATAAGTAAAAGCCATATACGCGAATGCGAGCGTATAGTGACGTCTGTCCGCGGATAATGCACAAGAGCACGAGACTTTCTTACTGACCATTGTCTTTGAATAAATATCTAATATTCACCATGATACAGGTTTCATACCAGAGCAAAGGTACCAAATGCAGCCTATTAGAAGATACATAGCCACTAGTTCAGCCAGATAAAACAACATGGCCATAAAGTACCGCAATTAAAAACAAAAAAAACTTACCAGGGGGGAGGTTCTTATTGTAGTCTGGTTCCAGTTCAAACCCTCGGCTATCAGAGACGTTGGGAGAGCACTGGCAGCTGAAATAAATAAAAAAACTGACGTAAGAACCCACTTTTGTTAAAAAGAGGTCAACAAAATTAGCTGCTGAACCATTAATTAAAACGTTGCTTGTGCTTTTTGTTTTCATATAATATTTAACCAAAATACTTAGATACACTATATTTTTAAATATGTTATATATTTAGATAAACTCTAATTACACGTGTATGGGAGAAATATATACTCGAGGACGCGCAATGTTGAATGGATTATAATAAGGCAGTTTTATACACATCTTCTGATCCTTTAATTAAAACTGTATATATCTAAATGCCCGGTGACGCAGAGTATTGGCCAGCAGTATGTTTATGTGTGTGTGTGTTTGTGTGTATGAAAATAAAAATATCTTAGGGAAACCATCCATTTAAACGATGTCTATCCCAGAAGAAGCGTTAGTTCGATATGCCAGTATTCGTGGAAACCATAAATAAAATAAAAATTTAATGCGTCCTCTCTGTTTTTTATACAATCCTTCATCCTTCAGCCAATAATTGAAAATTTTTTCTCAGCTGTCCTCTAGGACCCGGATAAAGTCTTCCCTCCTTATATTATAAAGAGGTAGTTAATTTATTTGAACATCTAGAATTTAAAAAAAATTACTTCATCATAAAAATGCATACGCAGACCTTATATGTAGTCATACTATATACTACTAATTTTATTCAACTGATTTTAAGCGCCTGTACATAGGATTTATACATTTGTATGATCATTTAATATATATATATATATATATATATATATATTATATATATATATATATATATATATATAAAATATACAAAATACTACGAGCATATAAACTTGAGATAAAAACATGCTAACGTATTTATGATTTTACGAATTACAAAATATATTACATACATTCTCAGCGATATCCATCAAAAATCGTAAATCTTTAATGTTATTCAAATAAATATCATCAAATTTTTTCCCTGAAAAATGTACAGAATAATGAAAATTGTTTCTATAAGTTATTTATGCATTACTTACACGAGACGCCGACATTCCGTAAATAAATAAGTGGGATGCTCAGAATAAGTACGAAACAAGTGATTTTTTTGAAAATTTAAACTTAAGTGCGTTTTTGGCATGCGGTTGAGTTGAGGACAAAAATGACAAGTGCCCAACATGATTAATGATCGCTTGGCATTGATCGGCAACACACTTTTTTTGGTTTAAAAATACACGTCACGTTTGTTTTCCGCTAAAGTGAGATATTTGATTGTACTCTCCAACATTAAATAAACACATCTCTCTTTATTAAAATACGCAAGTATGAAAGTACTGGTACAACTACCGAATATTTTTTTTCATATTAATCCATGAGATAAAAACATATAAAAAAACGTATTATTTAATAATTGATGGAATGTACAAATATCTGTTACAACATGGACGTGCCAAGGTTTATAATAGTAGATAATAAAATACAATAATAATACGTTTTTATGATAGTAGAAGGTACTAGATAATTATTATAAATTTAAGTTTGAAATATGCACACATTAATTCGTACCTATTTTTTTTAAAGATTACTATTTTGTAATTATGTATTTAAAAAAATAAAATATTCTTTAATCTCCAACTTCATATTTAAATTTTTTTATGTATTTTTGTTATATGTCTAAGCTCTTCAATAGTTATTTACTTACTTACCAATATAAATGAATAAATAAATAATGATAATACTCCTTAATGCTCCACTTAAAAAATATAGAGGTATCATTACCAGCTACGAAATCTATGTATAGTGGTTTGGCCAATGTTGGATGGGGAAAAATGGAGACAATTGTTGTGGCTGGATTGGACTTTAGTTAGAAGAAGATCCACCAATACTTGTTCCTTATTAATCCTTTATTCCGATTTAATTCCCAGTCTGTCTGTCTACTTTAACTTTTATTACACCTAACAACATCTGTTATCCTGTATGGACTCTACCGCATAAAATTAATTAATTTCCTACTGCTCTTATTAATTATCTTCCGTTGAAGAGACCGCAGCTATTCTTATAATTCGATTTTGGACCACCGATCACGCAATATCATATTATAAAACCCGCATCGACCTTTTGTTGTACTCGTATAGACTGCAGCCGTGTTGATTGTTGATTGCTTTCATCTCTGAATTAATATTAATTAATCGGGGATTAATTTGGGGTCTAGTTCATGCCGTGAGTCATTGTATTCTGTTTTATCTCGTATTTGCCAACCGTCGTTTCGCCTTGACTTGAAGCGCTCTTCTCAATCGAGCAAAATCTCAACGTATAAATTTAACACTCGCATTTTTTTGTAAACCGCATCACCATATAGTATTTTATGAAAAGGACGACAGATGTCACAAGCATAGTCCCTTAAAATATATGGAATGTTTTCAGTTTTTAAAAATATATAGAACTTTCAAAGTTTTGATAATGTGGGTGTTCTTACGTTGGATTTGGTGAACGTTGAATTGTGTATAGTATCTTTCATGAAATCATGATGAAAAAACTATGTAACTAAATAATCTTTAAACGTTTATTATTTTTTGTATCACTTATAAACGCTGCTTTGTGATTTTGTGCAGGATTTTTTTCACTTAAAGCAACTTTTGTAGAACTTACAAAAGACTCAGTCTAAGTTGATACGTTATATATTGTATTTTGTAACAATTTTTTAAACTTCTTTTTAACCTTGTCATCATGGAGTGAGAGCTTCTCTCGGGCCCGCGTCCTCGGGGTCCCCAGACGGTAGCTACGCCACTGCCCCAGAAACCGAATGAACATCTTTTTTGCTCTTTTAAAAAAATAGAGATGCGAACACGGAATACGCATCACATCAATATTATTACTATTTTCAAACTATGCTAAACGCTTGTGCTATGAAAATAGGACTTACTTGCTGGTGCTTACCGGCCTTTGGATCACGAGGCGAGAGTCCTAACCACTAGACTAACAAGCCACTCTTTATACATTAAATTACTAAAACTCAAACTGTAATTAATTTCTCCTTTTCAGAATAAAACGATCATTTTTACCTACAAAGTTGTACTACATAATACACCTTTACTTAAGATATTAGAAGTACACATATACAGGCGCTTCTTATAAGGCGGCTTTAATGACTTTTTAATACTAGGGCTCAGTTTTGATGAATGGTCAAAATGTTTCAATGTACACGGTCAATTTAAACAGAAAATATATTTGATGGATGAACGTGCAGCGGAATGTGTCGATGTCAACAATACGTCACGCTAACTAAAGAAATTCGTATTTTTAAAACAATGGTTCTTTAGATTAATACTTTCGATTTTACTACGCGATGAAAATATTGTCTCAGATTTAAAACAATAAAAATAAAGATTTAAGGTTATTATTGCGGTCGTTGGATATATTTATGTGTTAAATAAAACGGATATTTTATACGAACCGTATATTTCACTGAAAAGTAAATCTCGACGTTACGCTGAAGTCTTATCCAGCGTCATTAGTAGAGCGTCCTATCACAGCGGAGGTGTAGGTCGAACTAGTTTGACCTACACCTCCGTTGTTCATATCCGTTTTATTTAACATATAAATAAAAATAAATTTTCCAAGAAATCTTTTCAAAATATTTTTATGAAATTGGATCCTATGAAAGTTGCAGAATTTTGTTTCATAATTGATGATTGGTTATATGGAATTTCGAATTACAGTCAGTTTTTTCGAAACATAACTTGGCCGTAAAGCAAGATATTGATGTTAATATATACATACCGACATAATAATTTTAAAAATTTAAGTAAAGGAACTAATTATTATGATTTCAGATTTGAAAATCCATATCTCGGAGTTCACTTTTGTCATTCATTTGATTGTTGTTTAATGCCTCAAATATTCTGACGCATTGCATATGTTTTAATCTATGTAAAATAAACACGAATAAATTATACCGTGGACTTACTAAGCGTACATTAATGGAATTTATTAATGTGATCATTTACATATTAAGTTACACTCATGCTAATAAGTTGTATAGAAAATAGAAAATGTTTTGAAATTTTAAATATCGCAGTAGTACGAGATTGTTTGTGAAAATTTACACAAACAATTTAAAAAAACATATATATGTTGGTTGTTAAAAATATGAATAATTATTAATTTTGGCGTACCTATTAATTTGTTTTATTTTTATAATCTTTTGTGTTTCCCAACAAATGATTGGTGGTACAGAAATTATTAAATATCATTTTACAAGTAATACGAGGAATAAATTCCTTTTATTTTGGCATTTTGGCATCCTTTTATTATGGCATTTTTTTATGGCATAAATGCCATAATAAAAACTAATAAATATGAATTTTAAAATCAACAGACAGACTATGACTCGTAATATAATATTTATCCAGATATTCGGCCCGATTCTAAAAATAACAATGTCTGGATCTTTAAGATCTTTATCCCAACACTTAATAGACGATAATAAAAATTAAAAATATCCAGAGTGTTTTGTAATTCTACGGATCAAATACATTGTATTAAAAGATGATATAAGAAAGATTGTTTCTTACAAACGTATTAATCCACAGCGTCCAGATGAAATATCATGACTAAACTTGTCATGACCACGTTCGGCGTTACCGCGTATTCAAATCTTCCCATCTTGACATTTTTTGACAAATATGTCTGGATCTTTAAGATCTTTATCTCAACACTTAATAGACGATTATAAAAATTAAAAATAAACGAGACATAGCTTTACGTCGGTGTTTGTTTCTATAAGTTTCTACATGAGATAGATATAGAAGGAGGAAGAAAGATGTAAATTGTTATCTGTCAAATGTCAAGATGGGAAGATTTGAATACGCGGTAACGCCGAACGTGGTCATGACAAGTTTAGTCATGATATTTCATCCGGACGCTGTGGATGAAGAAATTAATACGTTTGTAAGAAACAATCTTTCTTATATCACCTTTTAATATAGTGTATTTGAGCCGTAGAATTACAAAATCCGCTCTGGACATTTTTAATTTTTAATATCGTCTATTAAGTATTGGGATAAAGATCTTAAAGATCTTGTTGTCAGACATAGTTATTTTCAGAATACGGATGATTATGTATTATGTAATATCTGAAGATGTCCTATAAGCGTCGTTTTTATTTCAATTGTATCTTTTTCAGTATTACTTTAATACCATAAAATATTTAAAATAATCAAAATCCATAAATTAAAAAAAAATAGTTCGATAATAAATATAAGTAGAAGAACAATTCAAAAAAAAAATCATAAAAAATGCTAATTAAATTGAACACAAAAATTGAGACGGTTCGAATCACCATAATTTTGGTAACACCAATAGGTTTCGGAACCACCATTAAGGGTAAACTACAAACTAAGTTACAAAATATGTGTAATTATATTTTTAAGAATCTTATTTTTGTGTTTTTGTATAGTTCGAACCAAGTGTATCTTTGTAATTAATTTAATAAACAATGAATAAACACAAAGTACCTATTAATTAAATACAACAGTTTAAAATAATGTATCTATTTATTAAATAATAATTACCGACCTACGTGATAGCGAAGGGAAAAACTACATTTCAAAATGAAGACTACAACACACACACGTTCACCAGTTTGAAGACTACAAAGTGTACACTACAATTGTAGTAAAAACTAATTGAAGTGAAGTAATTGTAGTACTACGAAATGAAGTGAAGTAAATGAAGTGAAGTAATGAAGTAATTGTAGTATTAATGAAGTGAAGTAATGTAATGAAGTAATTGTAGTATTAATGAAGTGAAGTAATGTAATGAAGTAATTGCAGTATTAATGAAGTGAAGTGTAATGAAATGAAGTAATGTAGTACTAATAGTTGAGTGAGTTAATATTTTTTTCCCAAATAAAAATTTGGCGAGCTAAAAAAAAGGTCGCCAGCCAGATTCAAACCATGGGGGGGGGGTTGTTACAGTTTACAGAGATTTCATCATATATCTACATCAACTTTCCAAAAATTTCACGTAAAAAAGGCACTATTTAAAGTATGTTTTTCATACTTTCGATAACTTTGAAGTGTATGTACTTTGTAGTGTTCGCTTTGAAATGAAGTGTACTATTTGAAGTTTATACTTTCAATAACTTTGGTGTTTGTAGTGTGCACTACACATCAAAATGTGCGAAGTGTGCACTTCAATGTAGTGTAGTACTACATTGTAGTAGTGAGTACAGAGCGGACCCATCACTACTACATGATATTCATATCAGATATATTACTTTTCCGACTTTCAAAATTGTATCCAAGCAAATAAAATTTCTTGTTTTCTATTGAAAAAGGTACCTACTATCAGAATAACGGTCACTTAAATTCATCTAGAAAGAAATTGATACTCCAATGAAATCTATTAATTATTATTAAAACAAAAAGATAATGAGATTTTAAATTTTGGAATTTTAGACATTTTTTGATTTTTCTCAATTCTGATGATATGCAGCTTAAAATTCTGAAATACTTCATGTTTTAGTATTTCTTTAAGCTTAAAGCATGGAGAAATACTAAAACATGAAGTATTTCGAGAATTAGTAAATCGAGACTAGAGATAGACCGACGCTGCTTGTTGCATGGGTAGATTTTTTTTATAAAGAAGCATTAGTTAGTATTAATGAGTAAGAATCGACCTTCCTTCGATGTATAAAAAATATCTTTGGAGTGATTAAACGATTCTTAATAATAATTTATACGATTTCAGCCCTTGAATGTATATTGCGTGTATGGAAACAGATCTGCGATTCCAGATAGAGAAAAGAATTATTGTACTTTTTGTTGTAAGCGAAAAAATATTCCGCTGTATCTATTGTTTTACATAAATTTTATATTTGCATAATACGAGACTAAAATAGAAAACTACACCAGGCTTTTTCAATCCGTTATAAAACGGGACGGGTAATCTGAAACATTTGTATTCATTGTATTCAGGAATATTTGCAATATGTTGGTATAATTTTATTGAGGATATAACAATATTTACAATGTTTACTTTAATATAAGCGGTTCATACATTTCTCCAAGTGGTGTTTGAAATTATTTCTTCCAAAACATAAAATTGATCATGTTTATTATCTGAATTAACTATAGGTCGACCACAATCAAAAGACAATTCCCTAGCTTAGTCCAGTAAGAAGAAAGCGGGAGAAAGTTGCCCGTATTACAAGCCTCAGTATGATATTACAAATAAATATATATTTTTTAGTTTAAAAAAGGTAACTTACTTACTAGAAAAACTTCATAAGTGTTCATTTTTGCATCGTAACAACAAACATATTTACAGTGTATTGTCGCCATTTGCACGATAAATAATTTGATAATGCAAAAACGCAATTACTTTCCCGAAATTAAAATTACGAGATACTATAACGGTAATAATATAAAGTGCTGGAGGAGAACAATGAAAATTATTTGAATGAAAACGAAACGAAATGATTTGAAAGACAGAAAAACAGAAACTAACTAACAATCACCCCCTTTCCCAGAAGAATAGGCTGAATGAATAGAACACCACACTTTTCTGTTCTGGAACACCACTTTTGCCTCATTCACTTTTATACATCTTTTCATGCAAGATAGGTTGAAGCTACAAGCCTATCCTCCAATGTTTGAGATATCTGGTCATGCCAGTTCTTTCGTGGACACTCTTTTCTGCTGCTTTTAACATGCGCCTCATAAATTATCTTTACGGTCTTTTCTTCGCTCATCCTTTCCAAATGGTCAAACTATTTCAGAGATCCTTTATTTATTATATCTATTACGCTACAGGCATTTACTTCCAATCCTGAAAATAATCAACAAAATCGAAAGTTAGGGTTCTATCCTCCGGCGTTGGCATCTCTCGTAGCCCAGCGAGCATGACGCTTCTCACACTGAGGGTTCCGGGTTCGATTCCTGGCGAGGTCGCAATTAATCTATGTGTAAATATTTTCCCAAGCCTGGAAACTTTGAGATGTATAATTGGGTCTCTTATCCTGTAGAAGAAAAACAAAATGACACATTTATAACCATAATATATATTAATAAATATCGTCATAATCAAAATGGTATTTTTGTTTCTAAACTCATGTTATTAGTGCTTAAAAGAGTAATTAATTTATAAAATCTTCCATAGAAAATATACTGATAAGATTTGAATACTTATTTTCGTTTAAATTTTTTGCGATATACCTACTGGTATATATAAGTATTCAGTTTAAAAAATATCCGTAGCATCCTTGAATTTATATATCAAGCATCTTGATATTATAAATAAATCCATCGACTCCACAAAAACTAGATTGCAGAAAATGATCGCTTTTTAATAACGTAGCCAAAACTACTTTTTAGTGTTCCGGAAACCATTACTCGAGCTTGGAGGCCGGGCCGGTAGTCTGCGGAGTCGGGCGGCGAGAAGTGTGCCCCGGCGACCTGCTGAGGGAGGTCAGGACGAATTGAGAGCATACTGAATGGATGAGAATACTACTGCAAATAGTTCAATGGCGTAATTTATTATTGAAATACTAGCTGTAAACCGTAAGAAAATGACGGTTCTTTTACACGTCGGTTCCTGAGGAATAAGTATTTATTTATTTACATATACAAAAAAATAAATAAAAAAGAATAAGATAAAAAAAAATCAAAATAAAGAAAAAAAATACTTTTAAGAAGTTACGGACGTTACACGAAGTTACGACGGACAGACAACGAAATTATTACAATCGGGATGTACCCAGTTTGAGCCCAATCTTTTTTTACGCTTCAACAGGCTAGGAGGCCCAATTGCAGAAGCGAAATACATCACAAATCACCCAGGCTTGAGTAAATCACATAGATCAAATTGTGACCTCACCGGAAATCGAACACAAAACCTTTTTTTTTAAACAGAGTTGCGAAAACAGAATACATGTCAAATTAATATTATTACTATTTTCAAACTAAGCTAAACGCTTGTGCTATGAAAATAGGACTAACCTGCTGGTCTCCACTTCGAACCCGCGAACTTTGGATCACGAGGCGAGCGTCCTGACCACAGGACCAACAGCTACTCTTGCATCAATACTTTTTCAGATATCGACAAATGGGAATCAAACCCCAAGCAAGGAGAAAATTTAGTTTTGTCATTGAATTTCTCAAAAAAATTGAGCAATAACACCTCTATACAATTAATACACATTTTTTACTCTTTTTCCGTGATTTCTTGACTTCCCTCCTGGTGCCCAGTTGGATCACAGCGCTTTTAATCGCTGTGCTTACGTGCATGGTTCGTTCGCACGTCACCTCTTCCGATTGAGCTTTTCGATTCGTAGGGACTGGTCGCGGGGATCGATAAGGGAGCGCGTCATCGTAGCCCCCACGACTTTTATCGACGGCAGAATTCTTTCGCACTTTGTTCAGGAATGTGAATTAATGTATGTGGAGAACTACTAGCACGAGACATGTATTATTCGATTTTGCTATCTGAATTTCGTAATAAGATTTTGAACGATATTATTTTTACAAATCTTATGCGGTAAGGGTACTTACTTAAAACCTTTTCGCTCGACTAGCCTGTAACTGAGTTACGGGTATATATACTTTAGGTGTAAACTTTTTTTAACTACAAAAAGTATAGTAAACCTATGTCTTTTTTACTCCCTTTATATTAACTCGTGGCGTCTGCTTGTCTTCTTGTCTGACGAAAAAACTTTGGATCCATTTTAAACCGCTTTCCCGTGATCAAATCGAGCTGAAGCTTTGCAAGCAGACTCGTGGCGAGGATCAAGAAGATCTATCAAATTTTCGTAAAAAAATTAATAAATTTTTGGATTTTTTAAAATTTGATTGGTTTTTTCATACAAGTTGTATGAAAATATTTTAACGCGTCTGGCAGAGATTATAATATAATTTTGGTTTTTTGGAATTTTTTTATTACTCCCTTTTGTAGCGTCGCCCGACCGAAGCCCAACGCGTAGATTTAGCGAAAAAAAAAGTTTCAACTAGTAAATGAGAAAGGGAGTATAATAAAAACTTGGTTTTTATGGGTTACTTTTTTTACTCTCTTTCTTTTAACTCGTAGCGTCTGCTTGCTTGTCTGTCGAATTTTTTTTGGATCGATTTTTAACACTTTTCCCGTGATTCAATCAAACTGAAACTTTGCAGGCAGACCCGTGGCGACGATAAAAATGATCTAAAAAAATTAATAATTATAGCGTAACATTTTTCAGTTAATATGGAAATGTAAACAACCGTTGTTCGTGTTTAGGGAATCGAAGAACTCCAGTTAAATTGTGATGTTTTATGGGTCCATTGATAAGTATTTTTTGACTTTAAATATTGTTTTTATGATTACTTTCCCTAGCGAAAAGCCTGACAAAAATTAAAAGAAGATTTCATTGAAAAATATACATGATTTTCGAGATAGGTATGGCGAATACCTATGAGAAAAATATGTATTTTGCGAAATCTTGGTTTCTTACCCGATGTACGTGATGAGTACGATGAGTTAGCTCGTGAGAGTACCGAAGTGAGTTAATTTATTTTTAAGATGTTTAGGGGTTGTTGATTTATTAAATTTTAATTTTGCTTATCTAGAGAAGATCGTTATTATTTAGATTCCACTATTACACATAACGGATTAACCTGACCCCTAATTCCACTATTACACATAACGGATTAACCTAACCACTATTACACATAACGGATTAACCTGACCCCTAATTCCACTATTACACATAACGGATTAACCTGACCCCTTTACCATAGACTTCGTTCAGGAGACAGTGATTAACTTGCAGAAACTTAACACAATTATTTATACACAACGTATTTTCCACTAATTTGAGTTATACAAGCCTAAGCGCTTTGTACAAATTATTGTGTTAATCATGAACTTACACTCTGTAAATGAAATAACGCTAAATTTATTTACAGAAGCTTGTGGTTGTGATAGTCGCCTACTGATCAGTGGTCGGTGGTTCGAGCCCCATTCCAGGATACCAGAAGTTATAAGTACAAAAATAGAATGGAATTAACGGTTTTTCAGAAAAATAACATAGATTTTTCACACCTTTATCAAAGGTTTTTTAATGCAGGGGCAGTTCTTAATCGTAATTTATGAATACTTTAATTTATTAAAAAATAATGAATCGGCTAAGTTTTCCAGAAAATCGGTAAGTAAAGTGTCTATGATATTTTGAAACACAAAAATATTTCTATGATTAATTGTATTCATTGTGATGTACGACAAAGGCTTGCCCAAAACTTTTCAAGAAAAATATTTAAGGCAGCCTAGTAAAAGGTCATGTTTCCTTAAAACTATTTCTGTAACATTTCCATTGAGTAAGTGGAATGTTAGGGGTATCGACTTTCAATGAAGGTTGTACAGAACTTGTAGTTATAAGTATAGAATAACATGCCACACAACGTTATGACTTTCATGTACCAGAAATAAGGATTTTGGGGGTTCACTATCAAAATTTGGTAATTTAAAAATGACACTTAAGAACATAAGGTAAACATACAAAACCTTCAGGACTTCGAATATTGATAAAATTAAACTTTCCTACAGTTTACTCAACATTATTTTGACTTTTTCGTTTTCAAATCCCAATACTCAAAAATAAACTGGAGTGTTTTGTGATTGTGAGTTGGATTATAGAATTAAACATATATTTTTGTGCTTGCGTAATATTTATTGTAAAAAATAATATTGTTTGCATTTATGTCTATAATATGTGGGGTATAAAAGCAAAGGCAGCAATGTTAAAATAAAAAATATATTTAATGCAGTCACCGAGGATTACTAATTAAAAATGCACTGAATTTTAGATTTTATGTATCTATCCCTTCCAAAATCATGTTTCTTATAAATTTATAGGCTGTGTTTTCTAAAAAATTTCGAATTCAGTATATTAGTAATCCTCGGTGATTTTATTAATTTATTTTGGATATTGCTCCCATAGTTTTTATACCCCATATATGTGATTAATGAAATCAAATAAGTAAATGTAATTTGAAAATTTCTAATTGTTAAAAATAAGCTAAGATTTGATTTATGTTTTGATATTGTCAATTATAAGAATCCTTAGACTTAATATTAAAATGCCAAATATATTTGCCATGTTTATTAATTCCTCCACACAGAACAAAGTAATCACTATCAATGATAATAATATTGAAATAGTAGATGAATATATATACCTAGAACACAAGATAAAAATGGACAAAGATAACCAAACTACAGAATTGCCAAGACGAATGTGAATGAGCTGGGCTGCTTTTGGCAAACTCAAACGTATCTTCGAGAACAAAGAGATCCCAATTAACCTAAAAAGAAAAGCCTTTGAATCATGCATACTGCCAGTGATGACGTAGAAAATCTCAAATGTACGCAACGATTCATGGAGAGCTTGGAGTAAGCCTAAGAGATAGAATTAGAAATGACGATATTATGGATCGTGTAGCGAAGCTAAAATAGCAATGGGCAGGACATGTTGCAAGGCAGGATGCTACGAGATGGCTTCCCAGAGTTCTGAAACGGAGACCTTGGGAGAATAAAAGAGGCATCGGAAGACCTCAAAAGAGAATGGCCGTGGGGGGAAAGAATGGCTACAATTAGCAAACAACAAGGAAGGATGGAAGGGTATGGAAGAGGCCTATATCCAGCAGTCGAGAGATGAAGGCTGATGAAGAAGAAGAATAAGAAGATTAATTCCTTTATCCTTATTCTGATGTGGATGACAGTATCTACCGCGCAATCACTGTAAGGTTAGAAGCTGCCTGGTAGATTGTAGTGTAATAAATTTGCACACGCATGTGTAGGAGGCACATAAAAATAATATTAAAACCAACTTCAATAACTGTTCATCATCAAGAAAAACTATTTCAAAGTCGACGTATTCCGTTCTATGCTAAAATAGTAAATATTTATGAGATACATGGGGCTGTGAGATTTAATACTTGGACTGCTTAAAATAATAAACTTTTTCTAATGGAAACTGACATTTTTGTTTATCATATTAAAGATTCTGCCAACTTTGTTTCAATAAAATCAAAAGGTTGGACTCAATTATTAATTTGAAAAAAACTAACCCATTAAAAACAAGTTTTGATTATACTCTCTTTCTAATTTACTAGTGGAAACAGGTTTGGCGCTTGACTTACGCGTTGGGCTCGAGTCGGTACAAAATTGATTAGAAAAAAATTTCGAAAAATTCAAAATTATACTATAAGTATTAATTTTTTTTAACGAACAATTGTAAGATCATTTTTATCGTCACCACAAGTCTGTCTGCAAAGTTTCAGCTCGATTGAATCACGAAAAAAGGGTTAAAAATCGATCCAAAGTTTTTTCGACAGACAAAAGAAGGAAGCAGACGCTACGAGTTAAAAGAAAGGGAGTAAAAACTGATACATTTTCTATATCATCGACGTGGTTTATATAATACAAAGTTTGTAAGTATTTTGAATAGTATAAGTAGTAATATGTTTTAAGGTGATACAATAGGATTTTTTTTTGAATAGGAAAATCTTAACTTTGGTTTAGAAAATACGTTTATGAAAAAGATTTTTTTCAATATGTATACTAACATTAAAAAATGATTTTGAAAATCACGATTTTAAACTCCCGTCAAAACGGTTATTTTCGCAAGTGAGGTAAGGCATCAATTTTTATGTCAACCTGAAGTTTAACACGTAACAGCACATTCGCGTATTTAGTGCGTCCATAATGTCTGGGAAAAAGTTTTGTAGATGTTGTATGGTATCCGAATTTAAAAAATTATTCCTGAAACTCGCGATAATGTAAGAGAAAAATGAAGGCAACAGTTATCAGATTTTCCTTGTGAAAATCCATCCTCCATTATTTTAAATGTGTTCTTAGATAGATATTTTATTAAAATAGTTTACAAACAACGCAAAATCTATATAAGCACCATGCAAACACGAGTAAAAACAAAGCGAAAACGGACAGTGAAAACCAGACAAACACCATAGAAAATAAATTACCGTGACAAACACAAAGTGACAACGTATCGCGTTTTAATGGAATCTTATTTTTTAAGATTTTCATAATAAAAATTATTAATGAAAACATTATTTCACATCATCCATACCGAGTTACAAAATAAATTTATTTTTCCTGAATCTATTTCATATATTTTAATGGATATCAGCAAAATGTGAAATTACTCTTTTAAAAGTGGAGAAACACAAGTATTATTTTAGTTGTGCCATTTCAGGAAAATATTTCATTATTAAAATTCCATAATGACATTCAAGAGTAAATTTTTTTAATGCGAAAATACAATACAATATGGCGAAGTATTTTAACACGGCGTCCCACGCGAGTGTAAAATATATGTAAAGAAACAGTTTTGAAATTAGGAATCTTAAGCATCCGTATTGGTTTTTTCCAGACCAGTTCAGCAAATAGTCAAAACTGCATTTCGAATATATACTGGCAGAAGACAAAGAGAAAGACCTCAAAAAATTTAGTTATTTAGCATAGGGGAGCAGATGGAGTACGCTCGTATAAGTAGGTATAGAGAGTTTATAACGACAGAAAAAATGAGATGCGAGATGGTCACACAAAAACTATTAAAATAATGTTAATAATTAAGATACGAGATAGTCACATAAAAACTATCAAAATAATTGTAACAATTGAGATACATGTATATGTTTTTTGATTTATATACCAGATGGTCACGTACAAATTATCAAAATAATTGTTATAATTGAGATAAAAGATATTCACATAAAATATGAAAATAATTGAGATACAAGATAGTCACATAAAAACTATCAAAATATTTACTAAATATGTATATATTTCTTTGTATTTTTTATTAACACAACGTATATCTAATTAGTTAAAGGGCACACGTTGCTGGCGGATTGCTATCAAAATTGAGATACAAGGTACCGTCAGAAAAGCCGTAACATATATTGTCATGTTAATTTTCAAAGCAAAAATAATAATTCATTTATTATTGCATGGATTATTTATTAGTCGGACACCCAGTAGCTGCGAAGTACTTGGCGGACTAGTTGTCGTGTGTTTACGTCTGGTATAATCTGGCGCGCTACCAAACTGGGACATTGTGGTTCTGAACCCAACGTGTGCACACACGGCGTAACCACACCACACAAAACACAATCGTGTGAGAATATTATGGTATATGTGTAGGTATAGCAACGAGTATACACACGTATTACACTGCTTGCTAGCGGCGGTGGCGAAGAGCTCAGCTATATATAGTATAAGTACATTTAATCCGTTGATTATTTTTCAAAGAGTTGGAATGTTTTTAAAAATATCTCATATGAAGGTATTTTTTTCTCTTATATAGGTACTTGTTTCAATCATCATAATTATCAATATGCTCTACAACCCCTGGTGGGTCTTTGCCTCCTCAAGAGTCTTATTTCAACACTACTATGAAAAATATTTCATATACAGGTACTTGTTATAATAATAATTACCCGTCAGGCAAGTTATTAGATATGGGATAGAAGAAAAAGATACGATAAATTTGATTTATCATAAATTTAAGAAAAAGGGCTTCACAGAGTAAGACACAAAAAAGGCGAAAAGTAATATGTTAAATAAGCATATTGTGAAATAATTTTTAATATTTACTCAGGTACAGAGTCACATGACAGATGTGCGTACCTGGACTTTTATTATATTAACTAGCTACAACCCGTCAAAAATTACGTAGGTACTTAATTATATATGTATTTTGGCTGCCAGTTAAGGCTGTGAGAACAGTGCTATCTAGAGTAGTGTAGCGTTGTGATAAATAAATAGAGAATCATGTTTTTTTTGCTTCGTATACCTCATTATCCTCCTCGGACTCAAAGGATAATCAAAATCTGTCCGTTAATTCATATTTAACCACAAAATTATTACAGTTCTTAAAATATTTCAAATATGGGATTCAACATACAACTATAAATATCTATTGATGGTAAACTAATTTGTAAAAGGATAGAATGCCAAACATTGATCTGAGAGATTTTTTCCAACTTTCAATCTGTCTCCTATAGGCGACACTGAGTACGAGGAGGTAATTATTTAAGTCATCTGGTAGCGTTCGTTACGGATATTGTTACATAGAGAATATATATATTTTGATCAATGAGATATACGATATAGTGATGAATGGACAAATTGGTTTTAATATTCAATAAACTTATCAAACCATACATATAATTTTTTAAAGACTTTCTATTTTTATTTTGTTTTTCAATTCAAATCTAGGATTCTTCTTTTATGTGTTATATTAAAAAATATAGGGACATACTTATATAATCTATAACTGTTTTCTGAACAAATTTATAAAATCTAAAAATTTATTTAATTTCATTTATATTTTTTTCTGCATTTTTGTTGTAAAGCTACTCATCTCGTTAGTTTGTCCTAGTGAGATAAGTGGATCATTTCATCATTTCCTTTATATCTATTTATTTAAATTTAGATAAATAAATAAATATGTGTATATATGTCTTCAAATGACGTCAGTTTAGAGTAGGTACCTATAGCGTGAGTATGATTTGGAAATTATGCTTTATCTCTTGGTAGGCTGCCTTCTTTCTCAATATATCTCCACAACTTCACGCACATATGTGCTATTAAATGATACTCTATACATAGAGTAGATAATCGACATGCCCTACCTAAAGTACCCTACCTGCAAATCTGTAACTTTGTCGGAGGGAGCTTAAATCGCAATTTTTAAATTAATGAATCTTTTTATCTAAAAATTCTAAACTAGTATTTATTTTATTTTATTTATTTATTTTATTAATTACACGGCTTAATAGCCTTTTACAACAGGTTTATACATAATTAAAATACAACAAACGATTAAATGTAAAAGAAAAATAAAGGGTATAAATGTAAAAAAGTATATATACATAGTTTAAACATAATGAGGTTAGACATATATGTAAAAAAAGTATATATGCAAAAAAGTGTAAAGTAGTGATCTCAGAAATTTTTACTCACCGATAATATAGCAATATTAAATTTGAATAGCCAGGTATATATAAAAAATTTAAGACATTATATAAAAATTTAATATTTTGAAAAGAAATGATCATATAATGATTTTTTAAATTTTGAGAGAGATAGATTTAAAATGTCGACATATGTAGGTAGTTCATTGCCAAGTTTGTGCATCCGAGGTATGCTAGAATTTGAACGATAGTTTGTGTCCAAATTGTCACAATAAAATTAAGCATATATTAAGGCTTTTTAAAGTGATGTGTATTTTAGAATTTCAGATAAAAAGGTTCATTAATAAAGTAACAGATTTTCAGATAGATTAATTGACGTAAGGCTCGTCGAAATATATCAAAGCGGTGATATTTGGAAAGCACTGTTTAATAACTGAAAGCCTTTGTTCCATTAAAATTTACGAGTGTTTCTAATTTGACTTCAGGGCTATTTATAATTAATTTCGCATCAAGCAATACGTAACCGCCCTTCGAGCCAAGGGCCCGGAACAATGAGGACTCCCTCCCTGATAGGAATAACCTTCTTCGACATTTTGTACCATCTCGCAGTGCGGCACTTGTTCGCGAACCGCGAGACGGCAACGTGTCGGAAATGTCACGCTTAAAAACTCCAAGAAATGGTTCAATTTCTTTCGTTTTTTTTGCCGTGACTCGCGAAAAAATACACAGGGCTAGCCGACATTGGCTTACGAGAGGCTTTGGACTGTTTACAGTAATTTACCTGAAAGATTGGATCTTCCGTTTCCTCACGCAATATCCGCACACCACACACCCCGATACAGCGGGCTTGTCGGTTTAACCTCACGAGGTTTCTTTGTGATTCGCTTCTGTAATAACACATTATTTAGGGTGTTTCAACAAAGAGGGCCAATTTTTTTGCGACAACATGACAAATAAATATTTAAAAAAAAATGTAAATATGTAATTTTATTTCTCTTTTTAACTCTTAACTCTTTAACTTTTTTTTATTATTATTATTTTTTATTAAATTTATGCATATTTTCTATTGTTTTAGATCGTGCTAAGCCTTTTACAGCTTGTTGGTATGTCTCTTTTCCATTTTCTTGCATAAGTACCTTGCATATTATGAATAGGTATAATTTACATAGGAAAAATATGTATAAAAGATAATAATATTATATGAACATAATAAAATTAGTAATGTGACTTGGTAACCAATCGAAATAAAAAAAAATGGTCAATATGAATTACTGAAATCTAGATAAATACAAAATCATAAAACAGTTAAAAAAAAAATAAAAAAGCATTAAAGGCACTGTGATTTGTCTAAATTTCCAGAGTCAAGTTTTTCAGTAGGAATTTTCCTTATTTCCCTTCCTTTCCTTGTAGGTTGGGTGATATTCTTGACGTACTCTTCTCACCTTACGCATTTGTATCTGTAACGGTAAAAATTTGGATCTGTTTCATACTTTTTCCTCAACGTAAAAGTCTAATGACGTAAGATCTTTTTGGACATCAGCTACAAATCTTTTAGAAATAATTCAGCGGGGAAATCTAGCGGTAATAACTGTTTTTTATATACATAAAACTAAAATATTATATATATATATATATATATATATATATATAAATATAATATAATATATATATATATAAAATAAAAAATCAAAAACATTATTTTAATGGCTGTATGGCACTTTGGACCAAGTCACCCGTTGGATTTGTTGAAAAAAAATATGAATCGCTTGTTTATTTTCAAAGAGAAAAGGTCCAATGATGGTTTTTCTTTAGGTGTTCGTATATTACACATAGAGCCAGTTCTTTCCAAATTTGCCATTAAAAATTGGATATTTCAGCTTAAGTAAGCTTGGCAGGTGCCAAATTGTGATCCAATTGCACGCAATCTTTTTTCAGCTGATCCATTATTTTCATACTACCACTTTTCACAATGAGCGATCGTTGCTGAACTATTATCAACTATTTTAAATTCCAAAAGCACCGGCAGAGAAATGTCGGCAATTTCAAATCTAGTACATCTTGGAACACCCTATATTACATACAATCGGGTAATGGACACTTATAGTAGTTTAATCTTCATTTGGTATCGTATTTTATTTCTTACAGGTATGCTAAATAACCTGGTTATAAATATATAGAAAAATAACTAATCTACGCTCTGGAAAACAAATACTTGGAATAAGCACAATATTTCAAACATGAAAGAATTTTCTCACAATCAATACTTTTTATCGAAAATTGAAATGAGTTGTAAATATAAAAAATCTACGTTTTTGTTTTTTTTAATGCTTTTAGTATTAGAAGCTTTTCTTTGAATTTAAAGTATAAAGAATAATTTGTTCGGAGAACATTTTTTTTTTCTGAATGAAGGTTTGAACTTTGTGGTGACATAATTATTAAAATAAATCACAAATCACTTTGTTTTCACCACTTTATTAGATTATACAATCTACATGTTTCTAGAACAATGTCCTCCCTTCAGGATTTTTTGTGTACTAAAATTTAAAAAGTTAAACCGTGTAAAATAAAAGAATGTTAATGAGAAGGTCGATGGGGAAAGTAAGGGAAGGGGGGGGGGCGGTGGTGTTAATTATTATGGAATGTCATGTGAAGGGGATGGAATCTTAAGTGGAAAAATATTCAATAGTGGGTTGTGCACAAATTTTTTCTGGGTATTTGTTTTATTTGAATTAATATTAACATTTTTCCTATTTTCATGTACCTTTTCTAGATTATTTATTTGTGGGATCTTATATCTAATATGTAAAATTTTTAAACCTGTATTAATATTTAAATGTCATAATGGTCATATTCAATTAAATGTTTTGCAAAATCCGACTCAACATTGCTAGTTAAAGCTTTGATGTGCTCTTTTACCCTAGTTTCAAAATTTCTCTTTGTTTTACCAATACAAAAATGATCACAATCGTTACAATAAGGTTTATAAACTCCTGAATATATGAATATTGAATATTTTTCCACTTAAGATTCCACCCCCTTCAGATGACATTCCATAATAATTAATATCTCCGACCCCCCCATCCTTCACCATTCCCTTCATCGTAACACACTTGCATGGTTTAATTTTTTCAATTTTTATACACAAACAATCCTGAAGGAGAGAACATTGTTCTCGAAACATGTAGATTGTATAATTTAATAAAGTGGTGAAAACAAAGTGATTTGTAACTGTTCGAAGAATATTTTTTCTTCTTCTGTATGAAGGCTTGAACTTTGTATTTTATTTTAAAGTGATTTGTGTTTTACTTTTATAAAGAATTAATAGAAAGACATTTCACATCGACATTTTTACTATTTTTATATTAAAAAATACAACTAAGTTGGTGGTCTCCCAAGGTAAAGATTATAATTGGTTACTACAGCAGGCACACATGAAAAAAAGTTGTCTAAAAATATAATTGCCCAAATTTTGTAATGTTTCGTTTGTAGTTTACCGTGAAGAAGGAAGGTGGTTGTTACCGGAAATCCCGCGATATGAAAAGATGCTGGAATGAAAGTTCTACAACCAATTATGTTCGTTCTAGAATACCCGACAATAATATAATAAATTGTAATACAATAGTATTATTGTCCAAGAACGCAAAAACAATAAGTGTTGTTGTGATTTAAAATGATAGGATAATAAAAATGAGAGTTGGTGGAAGACAATGCGAGAAAGACGATACATACAAAGAGATGCACAGTTGGTACGGTGCCAGAAATGTTCTTGCAACTTTCAGGCCCGAATTCAGAGTCAACACTTAGATGATTTAAGGTTAAGGTACGCCTTAAAAGCGTAATTTTCAGCACAAAATAACATTTTCATGGCGTACCTTAATCATTAAATCATCAAGTATTGACTCTCAATTTGGGCCTCATTATTATCTTATCAGACGCAACTGTTTTATATTTTCTATTTAAAAACTAGGTTAGCTAAGATCTAGATTAACTAGATTAGCTTAAACTAAAATTTAAATATCGTCTTGAATCTCACCTTGGATTTATATCGACTCATGGTAGATACGAATTATATGCTATTATCACACATAAAAAACAAAATAAAACTAAGGTTTGTTAAAATATAAATAAGTTTTCTGGGATATTCTGCCATGTTTCTACACTATCATCATTTTTTGATAAAACACTTTACATATCTTTGAACGTGCGGATTCAAAATCAGAAATTACAGACACAATTTTGAAGTTCGATGAAGGTAATTGATGATAATAATGATGAAGATGATAAAAAAATAATAGATAAAATAATTGAAGGGTTGTTTAAAGAGAATTCAAGACCCTCAATATTTTTCCATAGCAATGATGGTTGCATGGTCAGTTTTTGTCGGACTTGAGGGGTAATCGACGATATCGACGGTAATGATGATGATAGAGAAGAAATAAAAATTAATATGTACACTGGTGAGATTTCTTTAAAAAATGCGACGAAGAGCGCGTAAAGAACACTACATTCCCGGGTGTATTTTGAGCGCGGTGTTTTCGAAGCAAGCGACCAGTAGGTACATACCAACCTTTACGAACTCTCAGATTTTAGTTTCATCCGTGAACGCACGACATAAGGGTAGATTTTTAGAAAACACCACCAGTATTTTTCTGTCAAAAAATAGGTCAACGCGCACAAGGCGACACGCATTGTCCGACAGAGCGAGGCCGGCGGTGACGGTGAAGTTGGCCGAGAACAAATCGGCGGTCAATTTCACAATCCGATTGACGTCAATCGGATGGGAGATTTGTTCTTTCCCGGTCAAAATGGACGTCGGCGTCTAGCGCGAAGTTATTTAGCGCAGATGAGCTTGTTTAGCTTTCGCGCTATCAATTTATAGCCCCACTTGATGCCACACGATATCACAAATAGCCGCACTTCGTCTGCCATTGTGTCTCGTGCCAGATGTCGCGGGAACATGAGAACTTACGAGATATGACAGCTCGCGTGTGGAATATGATAGTTTTAAATTTCGTCTGTGTTATCAACTTGATTCCAATGTATTTTTGTATTTTTTATCAGACGTTGATGTAACCCACAATAATGGTAAGCCCAAATATGTTGGTGGCGAATGTATACCGATGAGATTCGTCTCGTTGAATAAACAACGACGAATGATACAACCAGTATATACAAATCATTTATCGACTATCTGATATCGAAGATTATTCCGTGGCGAGACGCATAGTGCCCATGATTGAGATTTTTAGTTTCCGATGCATTTCAACTCGAGAAAATCTCTGAAATACAGATTTTTTCTCGGCTTTTCCCTGTTTTGAATCTCATTCTACGCTCTACGCACGTCGAACGTAAAATCTCAGTGCTCTGTCCGTAGGTTGGGTAAATTTACATGGTTTTTTTTTTGCTTTGACAGTTCTATGCGTGTGACATGCACAAATTTGACAGGAGTCGCACACGTGCGACGTTTGCTCGCACGTGTCAAAGTCGCTATTAGATCAAGCGCCGCGTGCACTGGTCTGAGTTGTTGTCTATTTCTATCAATATCAACTCAGCTCAACTATCATCACATCAAATTCTCAACGGGTGAACTGAGATGTCTCTCAACCAAATCTCAGATTACCTCACCGCGGCCTTAAAGATGGAAAACTCACTAGACAAGTTGTGAGTTTGTTAGTTCTTTTGATGATATTGAATTAAAGATTTTAAATAATCACTTGCACACGCAATATTTTTAGCAATTCTGTCATATAAAATTCTTTCTTATATTACATATAAAATCCTAATATATTTCTGTTTACACATTTTTATATATTTTGTTGAGAGTGAGGTATTAATTTTATTTGTTAATTATACAAATTAAGTTTATACAAGAAATTTTAAATTAAATGTAACAAAAGTAATATGCGTAGGTATAGTATAGGTACATTTTATATGTATGTATGTATATGTTTAATCGAAGGCTTTCACGAGTACAAGATATGTTAGTTCTAACTACTTTGGAGGTAACCCGCGTCAAATTATGGTCATGAGGACAGTCGTCTGCCGACGTTTCGAACAGATCTCACTGCTTATCTTCAGGGCGCCTTGTCGCTGAGCTGCTCCTCCGAAAAGCGACCGTTCACTCACGACCGTTCGGGTGCGAATATATATTATAATATATATATTATATATATATATATATATATTATATATATATAGCGGTATATAGCGAATGTAATTTGTGTATTAATTATAGTTTAAATAGACTGAAATTTAATTAAATGTAAAAACCGTATGTAATATTAAATAATTTTTTTAAATAAAAAAATAAACGTTGAATAAACCGTGACATACTGATTCTCAAACAATACAACGACAAGTAAAAAAAGCGCTACAAAAAAATCAATCAAACTTCGAAAACTTTTAAAAATAACATGAATTGAAATATTGCTAACATTGGCAAAGCACACTTTCCAGACATAGGTGATTGGAACACATATACACTAAAATTTACGTAACATTGTCGACTGCTTTGTTGACGTCATGACCACGCAACCGGAGCATATTTAATAAATGACACAAATAAATTAAAGATCCCAACACACGTAATATACATATGACGCCGAATTCTTCATGGGCCAAAAAATCTGGTGTAATGTCGTTTAAATTTAACAAACTAATGATAAATTTCTTACCTTGAATCCATCCTTCCGCGAGCAGTTGAATTCGTAGTGTCAAATCGATTTTAACATACCTAATAATTATTTTATAGTCCTAGTAAGTAGTTAAAGTGACTTTTTTAAAATGAACTTCTTCCATATCACAAACTCTACCGTTTGATATTTTGAATTTGAAAATGATCGTTATGAAATAATAATTATAAATATCTACATTAGGGTGCTTCAAAAAGTTCTTTTTATCACGGCAAACTTTTACATACTGCAATATCTAAAAAAATAAACACATATTTCTTTTATTTTTCATTTAAATTAATTAAGGGTCGCTATCATTGATCCAAGTTTCGAAAATATGCGCCGTTAAGGGGAGTAATTGCAACGCTTCATACCAAACATGTCAATACATATGCAGCATCAGTAAGTCGTGGATAAGTTAAACACAGCACTCTCCCGAGTATTTTAATTAAACAGTAGGAAGCGTGTTTAAACGTATTAGTATCGCAATTAAAGTTTTTGAGAAATAACGTAAGTATCCTTTGTTTTTAGACAGAATTCATGAACATGCCATATAATGGTGTTTACAAGTAAAACTAGTAAAAAAATATATATAAAAATGACATCTATGGTATCTGTCTGAAGAGCTTGTTGCTATTGCATACTTCGATGATGAAGTTTCCTTGGAAATTAAATGGAGAATGGTCACTGGCCGTGAAAATCAATGATTGGAAGGTTCTCCAAAGCGAAAAACCCTCAAAAATGGTCTCATTGTGGTTAAACTTTAGAAGATTTTGTTAGCAATCAAACATTGAATTTTTTGAACATTGAACACAATCGCCGTGTCGTGTGATTTTTAGACGAAAGATATTATTAGGTCGTGGAAGGATGTTGATGGCATCAATAAAAGTAATACTTTTAAACAGAAACTTGTAAATAATATAGTAAAGAGAGAAGCAGCTCTCGTGGAAGAGTCATAGACAATCGTCATTCCACTCACTCCACGAATGAAGAACAGAAACAATATTTATTTAACAGAAACAAAAAAGTTCGCGTTGATACTTCAATAATTATTATCCTTTAAATTATATTTATTTTTAAATATTTCATGTAATCATATTTCATTGATTGTTAACAAAAGTTTTACCAAATTTTCATAAAAATTTGCTTAAAAAAAGATAATGGGGTTTTAATACCAACTTATATTTTTTAGTTAAGCCCTAAACCTTCACAGCTGGTAGCGATCCCGAAAACTCCTTTAGAAAATCTGAAAAAATATTGTGTAAGTTTTTAGGCACATGAAAACGTATGAAAGGGTAATTCATAGAAATAAATTATTTAAAAATTTCATACATTTTTGAAGCACCCTAATATTATAAATATCAGGGATAATTTAATTTTAAATTTCCTGTCAAGACTTTAATTTTTTTTTTCAATAAAATAAAATTCGTTGTACAAATGTCGAGTTATGTTTTTATCACTAGTATAGTTTTAAGAGGTGCAGTACCTCTAATCATAAGGTGACTTAGAGCAAGCATTCGCCAATAGCCACGTAGCGGCCACTATAGGCCACGATGAGGCAACATAGCCGTCTAGCCTAGCAGCAATCAATCCATAGACACCATGGCTACTAAAAGACGCTATAATATGAATCAAGCTAAACGCCGAAAATCCAATCTCAACACATCCGAAATAAGTAAAACTACCATTATATTAATTAATCTGTTAAATCTATGATTTGACAGATATCTTGCCGATTCTCTATTTTTCAGTGTTGGGATAACAATCATCAAAATAGGATCTTATTTTCAGAATAAGTTGGAATAAAAACTTGTTTTATAAACATTTTCAAAAAATATGTCACATATGTACATGTTTCAGATATCTCGAAGGAAACTCGAATTAACTCCATTGAAATGTAACGAAAAGACACGTAGAAAGATTGGAAATTCGTATATCAGAAACAACGTTTGGCAATTATCCGATCGCCATTTTTACTTGCTCCGAAAACCAATTTTTTACAATTATGCGGGAGTACCTACCTACCTTAACATCATTTATACGGTCTATTAATAAGGTGTCAGCGTGTGATAGCGCCGTAATGTGAGTGCCCGCGCAAGTCCGCTGGGAATTGTCTATGCATATTTGTCTACCTACGCGGTTGTGGGGTGTTTTATTTTAGGAGTGGTATCGCTCGCACGACTTTTTTGAAGTAGTTTTAGTTTTCCTCGCCGTATATTCGGCATCGACATTTCGATATTTCCGTTTTATTTTTATTAAAAAACGGGGTGTGTGTCCAACACGCATTTTCCCAGTGAAATCCGTCTGCGAATTCCCATTATGTGTGTAATTTATGAAATCCCAATGACTTATTATGTCATATTTAGTGAAATTTATATATTTTACTACAGTGAAGTGTTGAAATGTAAATTAACAAATATATTGTCAGAAAAATACTTTTCTCCCATTACAAGGTTGTGTCGCACATATAATTTGTATTGTGCCGACCCTAACATTGATGCTGATATTCTTGCAGACACGTTATCTTCGTTCAAAAACTCACTCATACACAACATCCATTTTCTAAACGACGACATGAACCTATAGATCATTAAATACTAATCGCACTACACTCAAACACAAATATATAATATACATAAATGTACATGTGAAATATAATTAATTACAAAAATACATGTTACTAGAGCATGCCGAAGACACTTGTAATTGGGATAGTGGGCATAGTCTTCACTACAATGTTTATTATCTGAGTGTCATGTACCCACTATCCTGTTGGTGTCTCTAATAAAAAAAAAAAAAAAAATGCTGTTGTAGAAAAATTTACCATGTACATGTTTTTCGTTCATCCTAGGACTGATTTTAGACCTAGTTTTATATTATATTTTGATCGAATAATAAATTTTTGAGAGTATTATTTCGTTGATTTATTTAAATAAAATTTTACATGGTTCCTGCGGAAATATCAGATATAATTAATAATTAAAAGTGGGAGAGGGAAAAGTCAAATTTTGTCAATTTTCTTTACGATCAAACAACATAATGATTAAAACTTTTAAATGAAACTATAATATCTCCGATGAGGGAGTTAACTCGTGGTGAATCCAGTCGTTAAACTGACAAGACTTTTTAAGGTTTATTTGTATAGAAAAACACGACCGAACGGCACGGCGGTTGGTGAATGAATGCCCGACCCGCCCGTAGCGTGCCGCACCGTGCCGAAATGTGGTATTTGGGTGTAATTCAGTTATATACTAAACATTTTACCTGAATGCATATTATTTCATAAGTTTGCTAAAAACATTTCTGAGTTATCTTTAAGGCAATAGGTTTCAGTTATTTTATTAAATGCTTGCAATTAATGCTTTTGATGAAGAACAAATAAAAAGTATCTTTATGTTCTGCAATGTTTTAAAGGTACTGGTTTGGACTTTTTTCTGGTACTTAATTTTTCTTTATTTAAAAAATCTTGCTAATCTAAGTCAACCCTGCTTATATTCTTAACTCTTTAAAATCACAATCATAAGTACCCTTTGGAATGGATACTTTATAAAATTCTGAAAGAGGTGAAATTCTTCAAGGTCCTTGTAAACGCACAAATTTTTAAGATATACATTTTTGGGGAACTGAAGTAAAAAATATGCACAAACGTGCTCTAGTTATATATATAATAATATATAAATATATATATATATATATGTATATGTCTTATGATAAATATGAGTATCATAATTAAAGACAAAATTTAATAAAAATAAAAATTCTTCATAAAGCAAGTTAAACCTCGCTGTGAGTTCAAACTAAATTCCTAAAAGGGGCCTAACAGATGTTTAGAGGCCCTACCAAATAATTTTGCGCTTCTTAGGTAAAATTAATCAACATACCCAGAGATTTATATAAAATGTATCGCTGGAGTGAGATGTAGCGTGTGAGAAAAGGGTGGGTAGCCGTTTCCCTCACTCTGGAGAGATAGCTGCGTACACACCAAAGCGATGGAGGCCGGCGGTTAGCCGGAGACAAAATTGAACCACTGCATTAGATAGCTCAGCTCTTAGGTAGGTATATCCAAATACAGAGAATAAAGAAATGAGTAGCTTGTTGGTCTTGTGGTTAGGACTCTCGCCTCGTGATCCAAAGATCGCGGGTTCGAATCTCACTCTAGACAAGCAAGTTAGTCCTATTTTCATAGCACAAGCGTTTAGCTTAGTTTGAAAATAGTAAGAATATTGATGTGACACGTATTCCGTGTTCGCATCTCTATTTTTATTTAAAAAAAAAGCATTGTAAATTCATAAGTTGTATTATTCCGAAGTCGTCACAAAAGAATAGAGAAATCACATAAAGTATACCGTGAATTGCTTGATTCAAGAACGACTCAATTCTGCAGCTTTTCCATCCATGGAAAACTCTATAAATAGTAGGAAGCAAGCCGGATAGGATGATCTATGATGGAGAAAGCAAACAAAGGTACTCTGATTATATTAAATAAATAAAGATAACTAGCAATTGCCTCAAGTGACCGACATAGCGTAAGACAAAGCGGCAGAAAAGTGTTGTCCAAGCGACCCCGACCAGATTGGAATAAAGGAGATGAAGAATAATTATTCAATTGTAAAGATGATTGATGATTGATTAGTCGTATTTCGGCGAGTAATCACTTGTTCACATGAAACTGAAACATTAATTTAATTAAGATAAATTATTAAGGAATGTAATCCTTAATTATTAAGGATTAATAATTAAGGAAACGTGTATGAAAGTCTTTATGGGGTGGCTTATGACCTGTATGAGCTGGCTTAATTATCACTTTACACAATGCAATGTTCCCCAATTCCACCGTAAGAACATATTACCACATATTATCAAATTTTTGAAAGTTTTCTACAACATATACGTAACAGAGCTAGTCCAAAGTACTTTACAGGTGAATTCCTGCATTGATTATGAGTTGAAAATGTTCAATCAAACATGACCTTATATCATTAGTTATGGAGTTATGCAATATCAAAGTTCGAATTTATTTTTTCAATATTTCTGACTTACTTTTTACATCCTGAAACGTTGAAGTATCATTACAGTAACTTATATCGATTATGAAAAATTCGTCCGTTTTAATAAAAGTTAAATAAAATCATAAAAACCCTGAAAAAATTCCAATCGGAATTTTTTCCAATTGGAATTGGAAGATTTTTAACATTTTATTTGACTTGTATTAAACGGAATGAATTTTTCATATAAGATATAAGTTATTGTAATAATAGTCGAACGTTTTCAAAAAATAAGTCAAAAATATTGAAAAAAATGCAAACTTTGATGTCGCATATCTCCTTAACTATTGATATTAGATCATGGTTGCTTGAAAATTTTCGTCTCATAATCAAGGCAGAAATCTACCTGCAAAGTATTGTGGACTAGCTCTTCTTTTGTATGTTTTTTGTATGTTTCTCATATAAATAGCTTCGAAAGAGTTGTATAATGAATTATATTAATGAATGATTATACCTCTATGAACAGAATGGTGGGTCGAGGCCCGCTGTGGTTTCAAGCCGTCCGCACCGATCAAAACGACCAATGAGGAGCTTCGTGCGGGCCACGTCAATCGACCAATCGAAAAGCCCGATGCGACTGCCTATGTCCAGGCCGCGCGCCGGTACCACTATCCTTTCTTCCACCACCGATGTAGTCTACGTCACATTATCTAATGTACTCCGTGAACCGTTATTGTAACTGTTTTCAGCAATAAATCAACCGACTGAGTACTTCTTGCCATCCTGTACATCCATCTATCCTGCGATCACTTGTAACATATATCATCATCATTCTTGGCACTACAACCCTTGGTGGGTCTTGGCCTCCTCAATAATTTTCCTCCACTCATCTCGGTCTAGTGCTAGCTCTCTCCAGTTTCGAAGCTCTAAGGCAGATATCTTTGAGGGCGTTGTCACTCCATCTTAATTTTGGCCTTCCTAAGCTCCTTCGCCCTATTGGCCTTGAGTTCAGCAGGGACTTTGGTGCTTGATGCTCGGACATTCTCTCCACATGATCCAGCCACCGAAGTCTTCCCAGTTTTATAAATTTTGTGACGTTTGACTCCTTAAATAGAGTATAGAGCTCATTGTTGTAACGTCTGCGCCAAAGTCCATTTTCTAGAACCGGTCCGAAGGTACGCCTCAAAATTTTCCTTTCAAAAACGTCCAGTGCTCGCTCATTCCTCTTAGTTAGTACCCACGTCTCAGCTGCGTACGTGAGCACTGGCCTAATAAGCGTTTTGTAGACTAATATCTTAGTGTTTCTGGATAGCAGTCTGGATTTTATCTGCTTTTGTAGGCGGAAAAACCAGCGATTTGCGCTCGCTATGCGCTTCTGGATCTCCCCTGTAATATTATTGTGGCTTGTTATCAGGGATTCTAGGTATGTAAATCTTGGTACCGTTTCAAAACTTGTAACATACACAGTAAACTCGAGCGCATTCACATAGTATGCCTTAAGCGCCGCACGTGCCTAGTGAGATTCGTGTCTCTTACAGATCTACATGATCTCCCTTAGTACATAACATGCAACTTCAGCATGATTCATCTCCCTACATAAACCTCGGCAAAGGACCCTGGCGTAATTGTGGACCATAAACTGAATTTCTCAAGCCACGTCACAAGCTTTCAAGACTCTTGGTTACATCATTAGAGCTGGGAAGGACTTCAGCAATGTCTACACGCTGGTACGACTATTCGACAGTCTTGTGAGACCGATTTTAGAATACTGTTCTGTCATTTGGTCGCCGTATACCAATAAACTAATCAATCAGCTCGAAAGAATACAACGCAAACTATGTAAATGCATCGTCTATCGTACACGATCACCAGGAGATATTGAGACCGTATATAACAGATTTAGAATCAGCAAACTAATCATTCGAAGACAATTGTCTGATCTGACCTTCTTCTACAAATCTGTCAACGGACAGTAGACTCGCCCGAGATCCTGGAACAATTTGGCATTATCACTGCTAGGCCGGATCTAAGAGTGCGTAGATTGTTAGAAACCACTAAATCCACAAAAAGTTACGTGTACAATGGCCCAAGAAATAGGATTGCCAATCTGGTGAATAGCCACTGTGTCGATATCAACTTCTTCGATGAATCATACGTCTCATTCTCATCAGCGGCAAAAAGATTGTTATCACAGTATTAAAATTACCCTCAACCCTATATGATTATACCATGTTGTTACTATGCTAGTATTGTTTTTTTATATATGTGCAATTTTCCTAATCCATTCATTTAAGTCTATTATTTTTGTAAAATCAATGTATATACCCGATTGGCGTATGAATAAATAAATAAATAAATAAATAAATAAATAAATAAATAAATAAATAAAATAGCCTATTCAAATATGCACAACATCTGTTAAACGTGTACAATTTTTATTAAATTTAAGTTACCATTGAATACCAATCATGCAATCATAGTTACAATAAATAATATTTTAGCTCATAACTACCTAGAACCGAAATTTGTGGAGATGCGTTACGAATAGTATCTCTTCATATATTGATAGAAAGAAAAAAGAAATATAATTATTATTTATTAATAATACACGCCCTAATTTGGATTTTTATATCACAAAAAAGAATCGTAGCTATCTAAGTACATAGGAACAACATAACAAAAAATTCAATAATATTGACAATATAAATACAAAAAGTCATAAGAAAATACAATAAGTAAATTGTAGAAAGTAGTAAGAAGTAAAGAAAATACAATATGTAAACAGTGGATACAAAAGAAGAAAGTGAGATGAAATGAGAAAAATTTAGCAAGATAAATACAGCAAATAATAGATCATATACCATATATACCATATATGAGTAGCTTGTTGGTCTTGTGGTTAGGACACTGGCCTCGTGATCCAAAGGTTGCGGGTTCGAACCTCACTCCAGACTAGCAAGTTAGTCCTATTTTCATAGTACAAGCGTTTAGCTTAGTTTGAAAGTAGTAAGAATATTGATGTGACACGTATTCCGTGTTCACATCTCTATTTTTTTAAAAAAAAAAAAAAAAAATATATGGGAAAACTATAAATTAAAAGATCAGTATATTTGTCTTCTGAATGTGTGTAGTGTACGATTAATTGTAATCGATTAATAATAATTACCATAAGAATTACGTAATATAAAATATATCAACTAAACCGTGTTAATTACCTAATTTATGTATAGGCAAATTCATACTTCAGTTAGTGCTCTGGGTATTAATATAAAATAACTGTCGCGAATACTGTCCAGATACTCTGTAAGTAATCACTTGTAATAACTCCGTAAGTAATCACTTGTAAGTAATACTCTGTAAGTAATCACTTGTAACAACTCCGAGTCCAACATACCGTAAATAATTTTATATAAATTAAATCTCTCACAGTCCTCCTAGACGATAGCTTCGTTATATTGATATAAAGATGTTAATATGAATATACTATAAAGAAAGGCATAAAATAATGAAATAATGATAAGTGAAATTTTATTGAGAATTGATGGCCTTATTTAGTTAACGCGTTATGATAACTAGATAGTAGATAACGAACTTGTACTTAAAATAAGTAGAGTACCCTATAAATTATGTAAGTAGTAGTACTGTTCTCAATTTAAAGGTCAAATATATATTTTGTGTGATGTATTACGTATGTACAAGTATACATATTTATCACTTTAACAGAACTAATCAGTTGATATCTATTATGGTAACATGCAAGATCCGGTCTAGCCGAAGAGTATATTATATCCTGAAGAAAAATATTATATTGTATTATATTATAATAAACTTATAATAATATATATTTTTAAATTTTCTCATTACTACAGGACCAATTTAGCGATCGTATTACCCAAGGCTGAGAAAATCACACAGATAAATTGTGACTTTACCGGAATTCAAAAGTCTCCGTTATGAGAAGCCAGTACCATGTCTACTGGACTGAGATATATGACTGATATATGAGATATATGAGATATCTGATATTGTGGCGAAACGTATAGAGAGATTCATTTAGGACTTCAATGTATTCTTATAAAATATGTATGTACGACGTATGTAATGAGCTCCTTAAGGACAATAAGATAATTCATAAAAATATTGCATCAAACCAAAACATGATAACCACCAAAGATAATGTACGGCGGCGAGTTAAGGCTGTGAGAACAGCGTCATTTAGCGTGTAAGTAGCGTTAATGAATGCTTTTTTGCTTTTTATACCTCATCATTAGTTGCGTTATCTTGTAACGTTAGTGATCGATATTGTTACATAGAGAATTATGTATTTCGATCACTCCAGCAAGTTTTGGGTGAGACGGCCTCAGTATTAAAAGAAAACAAAAAACTTATACTAAGTGAGCTGAACAACAATACGTGAAAACAAACAAATAAACTAACAAATAAATAAATAATTCAGATAAATTACCATGGCCTTGTGATAATAATTATTTTATGCAATAAAATTGCATTTGCTTTTCCTTGGTACCACCACTGGACGTCTTCGTTCACCCGACGACTTCATCCGAGCAATGTGGTCAGCCCTTTAGCAGTTTTATTTTATTGAAATATTCACTTATGTCAAATAGTTTTATCTTTTCTCTTATTCAAAAATTTATTTTCTGTGTTTTTATATTTTGTTTTAATTAAACAGACATTAAAAAAGACGTTGATAAAATATACATATACAAAATATACATTAAAAACAAGCAAAATAAATATGGTTATGTCAACTTTCCAATTAAGAGTATATGCAGCATACAATGCGGATTAGAAAGATAGAAATAATAAACGAATGCTGAATATTGAAAATAACGTCACACGGCAAGTACCCACACACAAAAACAAGTCGCCGTTAATATGCAGCTTTCGAAAGTTTTGGAATACACTAGAAGCGACCAATGGAAGGTTGTGTTGTGTGCACTATTGTTGTGCACTTTTCTATTAAAGCTGTTTTAAGAATTGCTAAACGCATCCACTATAAACTTTATATAGACTGGATATCCTGGTGATTGGGTTGTTTCAACTGATATTATTTCCAAGATATCTGGCTGAATTGTGTTAAGGTTCTGGAAACGAGGAAAGTACTGAAAAACTGAAAAAGTAGAAAATGATGCTACTGATTGCTCACTTATTCTTTGTTGCTGATGTATGTATTGATAGTTCAGTTAATTAACTAGTGCTATCCTCAAGTATCCTCCGATCACTTTTTTCTACATTTTCTAATGATGCCCAACATACATATTACCACGCCTCTTTTTATTACTCTAAGTTTTGAATCTCACTCTTATCAGGTGGCAACGTTTAGCAGCAATAGAAATATACATTGATTGAACATTTTTCATTTTAGACACATTGGAAAAGCAGTGTTGTACAATATTGTACAAAAGTGCTTTTTAGTGAAAGAAGTTAGAAAACTAAGAGTTATTTCGTATATACTTTCTGCTATGGTTATTGCTTATTGCTTATTGTTATAGGTAGACATGATAATCAACTTGTTTAAGCTAGGTTCCAGTAATATGATTAATTATCGTGTCAGTAAAGTTATTTATTATTACTTTATCCGTCGTGACGTTTATTTTCAATCCTGATCTTGATTTGATTCCTGAATTCTTTTTGTGAATTCTGTTCCGATCGTTTGAGAAATAAAATATTTCATTAATGTAAAAAAAGGCTGGATGAAGACTGGCTGAGTAAAATATGCTTACGTGAAATATAGAAGTGGTAATTAAGTTTGTGAAAAAAAAAGAGAAAATAAATGGTGATATACTTTTAATACTAGTTCTTTTCTCATTTGCATTTTGCCCCAGAATTCTTGGTCGTGCGAAAAATAGACGTATCTCCATTAGTCGATATGTTAACATCAAATTACTATCGGCGTTTATTATAGCTCGCAGTTAAAGTAACACGCAAATTTTTGAATAAAATTAAAACAACGTGTACTTTACGAAGGGTAAAAAAATTTACATCAATTTTTTAATACAGAAAGTGATTATTCATTTTGTCAGCTAAGTTACCTTAATTACTGAAACATGTAAGTGGAGTTAATAAAAGCACGTATTAAATAAATTTTGAATTCTTAATCGTTGTATACTTCTAATTTTTATTTGATTTTAAGTGAAAAAGTTTTTCAAGGCATAACATTTGGAGGGTTTAAACGTCAAGACGGTATAAAATAGTATATTTATTTTTAACAAATGATGAAATAAAACGCTGAACTTTGTTTTTTTCCACTATTTTATATTTGAGACTTGTTACACTACATGTTTCGGAAACGTCCGTTTCCTTCATCAGGTGAATTAAGACTGAGGTACGTGGGAGTGGTTGTCTGGTGTGTGGGTTGTGGATTCAGTAGAAGTGGAGGAGTTATCTAGGTGGTGGGAGATCGGGAACATTGTAAGAAGGGGTGATGTGAAGGTTGTATGTATGTATGTATATGTATAAACAGACATACGGCCTAAAACAAAATAATTTAGAAACACTTGAAATTCATAAAAACCTAAACCCAACAAATAACATAATCAATAATCAAGTACAATCCTTTACATCACCCCTTCTTACAATGTTCCCGACCTCCCACCACCTAGATACCCCCTCCACTTCTACCGAATTCACAACCCACACGCCAGACAACTACTCCCACATACCTCAGTCTTAATTCACCTGATGAAGAAAGCGGACGTTTCCGAAACATGTAGTGTAACAAGTCTCAAATATAAAATAGTGGAAAAAACAAAGTTCAGTATTTTATTTCATAATTTGTTAATAATGGATTTCCACAAAGTTAACGCCGAAACATTCAATTCCTTATTTATTTTTACATTATGTGTTTTCGGACAGTTACTTTCGAATATAAAAATATATTTTTTAATGAATACGTTTCAGATAAAAAAACGTAGGCTGTTTGAAAGATTTTTAATAAAACTACTACCACCAAAAAATACTGATGATTTTAATTTTAATTTTTTACTTGATATTTATTTTGTATGTAGTTTTTGAAATCCTACTTCATGAATTTCTTCAAATTCGTTGAATTTTTTGACTTCTATAAATTCTTTGAAAGTGAAAGTCTTGGAATTTTAAAACTCCATTTTAACGAAAACTTTTTATATTTTTTCATCAACTGCTCTAAACATATCATAAAATGATTGTATTATTTATTCAGTCAGGCTATTTAAAAAAAAATCTTTAATTTTTTAAAAGAGCTTTACGTCACCTTGTTATTTTTGTATATGATTTACAAAAATTAGATCATTTATGAAACTACTCAAATGACCAGATTAAGTTAAATTTGTCAAACAAGCTTCTAATTACTATAAAGCTCCTTGAAGAAAATCGACAACACAAAACACATAGACAATCTACACAAGATGATATGTCCTCCAAATTCAGCGGTTTTACGTAAAATCTAAATTAAAACGTAATTTTAAGGCCATGCTGACCCTCAAACTTGAACAGAAATTCAAGATACAGATAAAAATTACGACAAAAATATTTTGTAGGTAAAGAATTTTCCCCCTGGGTTAAAGCGTTGCTAATGGTGATGATAATCGGACAAGATAAGAAACCTCAATTGATATTTGATATTTGCTTTAAGATTGTAAGTAACATCAAATTTATTAACAATGTGTAGAAAAAATAAGTCCAATAAATATAATCGGGCAGAAATAAAATGTATATGATGCTTATTTAATTTTTTTTTTGTAGACATTTACAAATGGTTTAAATAAATACTATTCGTAATTAAATACACTAATTGAGGGTTTCTTTTCAGAAAAAAATTGTCGAAAAATATTTGTTTTAATTTTAACGGAACTTTGTTTTGATAAATAGAAAAATCTCAAAAAATACTTGCACTAAAAATTAATATACAAAAAGCTTGGTCAAGAGACGACGAAAAATCAAATTTAAAATATTAATTAGTGAATCAAACTTAGCTGTGAAAACGCCCTTGGTAGATTTCGTTCGCAGCATCTCTTACAGGTCGTCATAACTCACGAGAATGATGCACCTGTTTAAGAACGAGACGACACGATATTTGATTTTAAAATTAAAAGTATTTTTGAATTATTTTGGGCAACTCAAAACGCAGATAGACAAAATATAAAATAATTGTTTTCGAATGAGAATTTTGTATTGGATTACAATTATATCTATAAAACTCAATATCTGTCTTTCTGTCTGTCTGTCTGTTGTCTATACAAATCTATACCGTTTATCCGATTCGATTCAAACTTTGCATACTTATGCTTTAGGACCCGGCGGATAACATAGGTGACATTTCCCCCCTATTCTTTTACCCCTTCCTGTCCCCTGATATATTTTCGATGCAAATCTGTACCGTTTGACCGATCGGACTCAAAGTTTGGAAACTTATGTTCTAGGACCCGGCGGGTAACATAGGTGACATTTCCCCCCTATTTTTTTACCCTTCCCTTTCTGCTGATATATTTTAGATGCAAATCTGTACCGTTTGACCGATCGGACTCAAAATTTGTAAAGTTATTCTTTAGGATCCGGCGGGTAACAAAGGTGACATTTCCTTCCTCCCCTTTTATCTTTTCTCCTCCCCCTGATATATTTTCGATGCAAATCTATACCGTTCGAATCAAGCCTTTGTTTCCCCCACAAATTTATTTTCAACTTAATCCTTAACCCATGCAACGCCGGGTACGAACAGCTAGTTAAAATATCAAACGAATTCATTGGTGTATCTTATTTTAGTCGACGCGCTCGTTTGGTACAGCAGCAAGATATAGGAGTGGCGACTAAGTGGTCAGGGGTTCAATATTTGCCTAAAGAGATCACCAAATTAGCAGTGGTGCACCATAACATAGATCACGCTGCAGAAGAACGATGGGCTGTTTTGCCACTGGAGGTTGTATTTAACTAAGTTGGAGACGTTTTACCAGAGAAATAAAAAATCAGAAAAATTTTGTTGAAAAGAATCAACCCCTACGTGCAACTTTATGTTCTTTAAAAATATGTCATCTTAGGGAAATTTTGAAGGGTAAATATATCTCTTTATATAATTGTAAAAAATTATCATTATAATAAGAATAATTGCCTTTTTCAGACAATATTTTTCTTTGCTTGTGATAAATTAGACTGACACACCATGAGAGTTTCGTCTGTATGCCTTTTGGCAAAGACCTCCTCCAATTACCTCCATTCCTCCCTATCGTTAGCTAAGCTAGTTAAGCCTTCTGATGGATATTTTAACATTCTTCGTTTTTGTTTGTTCTTTGATTATTGAATTCCTTATTCTATCCGATTTGGTTTTTTCCCGAATATACTTCTCTCCATAGCATTTTGTCATGACTCAAGTTTTCTTTCATGGGCTTTAGTGATCACCCAGGTTTAAACAGGCAGAATGCAGGTGTCGAAGAGTTTCCTTTTGATGTCTGTGCTCATATTTCTGTTCTTCATAATTTTCTTCACATTCAAATATTATATATTTCTTTTGTAGTTATGTCGTTTAGTGAAATTATTTTACCTAAATATACATATTCATCTTCATATCAATGATGTTGTTATTGACGCAGATCGGTTCTTACTTACCACTCGTCGTGGCTTTTGTTTTTGGTTTGTTCATAATTAATCCCACCTTGCTTTATTAAGTCATTGAGCATCATTATAACATAGTGTATAATATATACATTCAAGTCAGAATATTTTGAGTTTGTTCAAATCTTTCAGAACAGTGCTGGATTTATGTCACAGAGACATTATTAATCAATTAGTGTATATTATAGATATCTATAAAAAAAAAATATATTGCTTCCAAAATTCCGCAATCAATTGTAGATTTTCTCATTAGCGACATCTGTGGGGATTTAGGGGAATGAAAATGGCTTTGTACAGGCCGCATGGAAAAGGCGCTTACAACTCATATATGAAAGCTTTCTACGCAATTTGAACATATATACAACTTCCAAAAAATGAATAAGCATGGTATATTCTATCATGGGTGGAAATGGCGAATGTTACAATTGTGTAAAGTGATCACTTAAGCCAACCATAAAAAGACAGGTCATAAGTCCTGTGTACACCCAAATGACTTCTATACCTACTTTCCCATAATTAATACAGTTTCGTCTCTGTGAGATATCTATAATATACACTACATTCAAGTCTGCTTACAATACAAATTTGCACAGTGTAGTAGAAAATATATTGCAGCGTGTCACCGAAAACACATCCTCGTGCGACATGAGTTAGATAAAAAGTATTGGGTTTAGTTCATGTGAGTTTTAAATATAATTTGAGAAAAATTCTCTAAAATACATGCACGTTTTTACTGGTTGAATCTATTGTTTTTAGAGTTATCACATCAACACAATAATGAATTATCAACGCGTGAATTGAAACTAATGTAATTAATAGTATGCTTTATTTTGTTGATGTACATGAAGCACAATGACATAAACAAAGCCTTTCAAAATGTAAATAAATAAACAGAAAAAATATGGTAAAAAGAAAGAAAACGTTGATTAACAGAATATATGAAATAATAAAACAATAAATACATAAAATTAAAAAATAGGTCATTAAAATTTTATGACCGATTTTTAAGTTATTAAGTTACAATTTTTTATTATTATTAGGAGAGTATGTCCCTGAAAATAAGTCTAATTATTGATCATCGTAAAAGCGCTTAGTATGAAAAATAAAAAAATTATATATTTTTTTATTTAAAAGTCTGTACTAGATAGTTTGAAGTATTATTTCAATGTATGTACTCAAAAATTTAATAACTATGATGGAAGATCCTGACATAAATTAATTAAAGCGCTCAAAATTACTTGAACACAGTACTGTAAAAGTCCTTTACATACAGCTACTAAATACTTCAATCTATTACCCACCGAACTAAAAATTGTAACCGAAGTAAAAAAGTGAACTAAAACAAAATAAAAAAAAATGATAATCGAAACACAAGAACATCTGATATCCTTATAAATGTACATTGTGATCATCATACAATTATCATTCAAGTCACTATTTTGAAAGCTAGGTATTAATATTAGTCACTAGTTACTAATTTATATAGTTTCTATTGAGTTTTAGGCGTGTGTAATCATTACACATGTCTAAATTTTCATCTCCCGAACGTATTTACAGGTATATGTATAATGTATATATCTTTATAGTATATAGTAATGTATGTAATATATTATATTTTGTATATTTTTTTTTGGGATTTAATAAATAAATAAATATACATTTTTCTTTTCTTTGCAATAATTACTGTTAAAAATGCTTCTTGTATTCTTAAATATACATCTTATGTGAATAAAAGTAACTAAAAAAATAATTTACAAAATAAATTCTTATGAAAAATCAACGTCTCGTCTAGATTCACGAGATAATTGAAAATAATTATTCTATCTCGATTATTAAACTCGAACACATTGATAAAAAATCAACGGTCTGATTGATGATCAAACCCGCAGATAATCTTGCTACTCGATTTTTAAACTTGTAGTGATGTGACAACCGCATCAGTCCGTCCCCAGTTCCTACCGCAGACGCGAGAGCCGGATGTTCGCTGGGTGCCGACTTATTTCGGTTGGCTAGCCTTGATTCCCCCGCGACCTTGCCGTCTCGGCGGGAAATTTTTCCTCGGGTGCATCGCGGCGACAATGGCAGTCGAATTGGCAATAAAAACAGTCTCATGGTCCAACGCTGGGATGAACACACATCTGTGTGACGGGCTCGCAATTCACGGCGCGCACCTCGACAGAGTAATTAATAAATATCATTTATTCATTTGCTTTTGATGACGAGATCAACGTTGCAAAACCTGATACAGAAATATTCGTATTGAAAAAAGATGATAACGTACCATTTAACTACATTATCACTCCTAATCTAAGACCATAACAAGTCCAATATTTTGTTTTTGAGTGAATAATGCAGAAATATTGAAAATATGATCAAAAGTATCTCAATAGTAGGGTATAAAATCAAAAGCAGCAATTTCAAAAAAAAAATGATGCAGTAATCTAGGATTACTTATTTATATGTAAGCGCTCCGCTAACACATATCTTCAATATTTATTTTCTTAATTCATGTTTTCCTTCATGTTGAAAGCTCACTAGAGTAACACCAATATATAAATCCGGAGAAAAGGAAGATGTACAAAATTATCGACCAGTAGCGGTATTATCCTTTCTACCAAAAATATTGGAAAACCTAATTTGTTCAAGATTAAGTCGTCCCATCACATGTATTTTTAACAAAGAGGTCAACAAAAACGAATCTTCTTACCGTACCGTCCTAGGATTAGAGGCTTTAGCCCAGACTGATGTTATATACACAGATTTCTCAAAGGCATTCGAACGAGTTGATCACGATACACTTCTAAAGAAAGATGCTTGAATCATTAAGAATTAGACCACAGTTTATTGAAATTCTTCGCATCATAATTGAAGGACAGATTCCAATATGTATCTATAGAAGATAAATGTTCAACAGTTTTCTCAGCATACTCAGGAATTCCGCAAGGATCAACCCTTGGTCCCTTACTGTTCTTGATTATGATAGACGATATACAAGACAGGATAAAAACAGGGAAATGTGTGCTCTTTTCCGGATGACCTGAAAATTTATGCTAAGATTACGAGTATGCGTGAATGTATTAATTTACAAAAAGACTTAGATGCGTTAGTGGACTGGACTGAGGAGAACAATCTGCACTTTAATATAAAAAAGTGTGAAAGTCTTACTTATAGCCGTTCAGTAACACCAATAAAGTTTGATTATACGATCAATAAAGAAAAAATTTCACGCGTTGCTGAGATCAAGGTTCTCGGTATTGTCTTTGATGCCAGACTGACTTTCTCAAGTCACATAAACCAACTAGTTACAATGTGTTACAATGTTACAAGCTTTTAGGTTTCGTAACACGTATATCAAAAGGATTTTCGAATGAGAAGTGCATCGAGCAAATGTACAAATTTATCATTCGTTCAAAATTGGTATATGGAATGGCAGTGTGGAGCCCACACCAAAGGAAATACATCGACATGATTGAGCAGATTCAAAATAAATTCTTGTGCTATTTATACATGCGCAGAACAAGAAAATATCCAACATTCATGAACCATGAAGTACTGCTGAGGGAATGCAACTACCGCAGCCTTGAGTCGCGTAGACAGGAGGGCCTAGTCATGTTGGGGGTTGAAATTGTAAGAAATAAAATTGATGTCCTGAACCTGCTAGAGAATTATGACCTGTTTGTACCAAACAATTATTTGCGAAATCGAGGTCACGCGCTATTTCATGTCCCAAAATGCAGAACGGATATAATGAATAAGCACACCATAACGCGTAGTGTGCAATTCCTAAATGAACTGAGCGATCATGTCGATGTATTTAATGATAGCATTGAATGCATCGAGCAGCGGATCGCCTCCATTTAGGTACTCCAAGATATACTTGCATTGTAAATGGAGCGATCTGTAATACAAAAAAAATAATAATAATAGAAAAATAAAAATAAATTATAATGTACTGAATTAGATATTTTATAGGAAACATAGCCTATAAATGCATAGGAAACATGATGATGGAAGGGATAGATAAATAAAATTTACAATTTAGTACATTTTAAATTAGTAATCCTCGGTGACTGCATTCAAAACATTTTTTTTTGGATATTGCTGTCTTTGCTTGTACACCCCATAATTATTCTAAACGGAACTAAATTTGAGCACTGAAAATAAAGTCTTCTTTTTTCATAAATCATTATATATGTAGGTATACAGTATTTCGAAATAATGCAATTTTTAGTTGATATAATTGTTTTTTTTTTTTTTTTTTTTAAACTAATTGTTGGGTGCCAACTTATACTTTGGACAAATATGTTTCCCTGTGTAATCACAGAAAGCAGAATTAGGTGTTTTACTTGGGTATACAGATGTCGGATATAAAGTCTTAACTGACAATAAATTAATTCTAGACATGTAGATATAATTGAGGAAGATGTAATGTTTAGATCAAAAATAATCTATCAAATAAATTTAAAATGAAAGATTTGGGTAAAGTTAAAACTCTATTGGAATGAATATTGAATATGATTATGAAAAGTTTAAAAATATGACATTAAGTCAGGAAACTTATATAGACTCACTAGCTAAACGATACAAAACTGAAAACTCAAAACTATATAAAATTGTACGAGTATTTGTAATGAATTTATATTCCTCCTAGCCATACACCCGTGAAAAATCGCGAGACTTAATAATTGCAGGATTTTGAAGCTAAAAAAATTCACGAATAGAAAACCAAATGTTTTTTAAATTTATTATAACTAAATATAATAATATAAAAATATCACAATTGTGTAATTTCGACTTTAGCGTATTGCTTGAGCCGTGCGATGAATGCGTAACACACTAATTATCTAAAGTTTTAATTCCAGCAAATTACGAATTTACGGACCGACAGACAGACAGTCAAAGAAATTATTATATTACTAAATCTACAACGTAAAAATATTTTTTCTCACAGGCCACAACCAAAATTAATCATCAATTAATCCCACTCGCAGTGAAAATCCCTGAGAAAAAATATATTTAAAGAATAATATTTTCTTTATTTTTTTAAAGAAATTTTATCGTTTGAAAATTGCTCCATGAAAATATAATTTGTCTACTCTTAGAGTATGATAAGTACAATTTCCTTCTCATATTTTACTTTATAAAATAATACATTCAAAATTTTAAAATTGGGTAACAGAAAGAAAAATATAATGGTTTACTACACATATTCTTCGATTTCTTCCCAAGAATAAAAACTTTTCATCAAATTATCTCTGAATATAATTTTTTGACATGTCTAAGACTAGGGGTGCGATATATACTTTAAATAAGAATCGGCGACTTGTCCCAAGTGCAGAATCACGGGTAAAGCGTGGATTGTCAAACTGGATGCAATTAAGAAATGCAGATAGATTACCTTAACCACAAAAACGCGTTAAGTCATGTCTCTTGTTTTTCCAAATGGTTCAATCGAAAGAAAACATGATAATTAAGAGCAAGTGAGACTTGACATCTTTGAAACTCAGTGCTGGAGACACATGCTTACAATTTCTTGGACAAAATTATACGCACAAACGCCGCAATTAGTGCATGTAAGGATTTAAAAGTGCATTTAAGGACTGTTTGCTATTTGTCTGACACATACTTTTTTGTAATCCAAGTTTTCTGACACGTCACCCACAGAGACGATTATACCCAGGTAGTAGCTATTATATAGGTATGCAATGGTCTAAATACATACCTGAAAAGCAGCCTTGGTTTTTATGCTACGAAAGTGAAGATTTAAAAGTCCAGATATAATGAGAAAATTTTCAACAACCTAATAACTAAATTTTCATCTATATTATTTTATTAAACCATGTACTTTATATTTTTGCTAAAATTGATAGAATAAACCATTTTTAATGAAAACAATGAAAGTTATTATTTTATTATATATTTTTATTTTTTTCACTGAGATTAATTATAAATGCTTGCACTGAAAAATTTTTGCATCATCCAATGCAATGGTGAAGAGTATAGTAAAGCGTCGAAAATTTTTATCTACCGTGGACTTCTGTTATATTATAATTGAATGTGGTGGAGATTTTTTTGTGGAATTTTATTTAAATAATTATTAATGGAAACAGATACACAGAATCTGTATTAAATTTATAATAAAATTGAATACTTAGTTTTAAATCACTTATTACTATATATTCGTCTATATATAATCTATATTACATTTGTCCTGATGAAGGTTGAGACCAACCGAAACGAGTTGACGAATAAATAGTTATTAGTGGGTAAAAACTTAGTATTTAATTTTATTTTAAATTTAATATAATGTCAAGCCACAAAGTGTTTTTCACCAATTTTATTTCAGAATATCACTACTATGTGTTTCGGAAACGTCCGTTTCCTTCTTAGACTCGCCTGTCTACGCGGTCCACAGTCTACACTCACCTGAAGAAAGAAAATGACGTTTCCGAAACATGATATTCTCACAATATAGATAAACAGTGATATTCTCAAATATAAGTAATGAAAAAAAAAACAAAGATTTTCATTCATAATTAATTTTAACAATAACGTTTATATAAATTAATTACTAGTTAAATATATAAAATAAAGAATCCCGGATACGTAAAAATTACAAACATTGAAATTAAGTAAGTGTACGAGAGCCAACATTAATCGGAACCATGGCAGAATCCTGGGAATAATCCAAGAATATGGTCCCGTTGTTCATACAATGAAAATAAATATTTCACTATATAATTTAATGTCCTGTTAATTTAATCTAACTAAAATATCGTAATCTAAATTAAACAAACCAAACTAATAACCTAAACTAACCAAACCTAATAACCTAACCAAACCAAACCTAATAACTTAACCTAACCTCATATATTGCCTATGAAATGTCAAAATATGCAGTGCATTTTTCGAAACTTTAAATCTTATTTAATACTTACTTTTTAAACGTAAATTATCTTTCATTTTGTTATTAGCAGATTCAGTAATATAGTGAAATAATCATTTTCGTTGTATATGCAATGGGACCATTATCTTGGATTTAGCCGAATCCTGTACCCCCAAGAAGAGGATGGTGTTGGCGAAGTATACACACTTGCAAAGTAGGTGACGTGAAGCCCAGAACTGCTAAAGCATTATGTGGAAGTAAAGTTGATAGGAATGAAATACTGCAAAGCAACGATCGCACAAGAAAAATCAAACGATGGGTGATACCACAAAAAAGCAAAAATTAATTCCTAAAAAAAGATAAATGATAGATGTCTCGCAGAGACGAAGCTATTTATATGGGAAACGTGTATGAAAGTTTTTTGTGGAATGGCCCAGAGTTTATAAACTGACTTATTCATTAAAAATTATAATTTTCAGGCGTATTCTAGTGTATACGTTTAATAATTGTTTGAAGAATATTTTTTCTTCTGAATGAAGGTTTGAACTTTGCGGTGACATTACAAATTATTGAAATAAAACACAAATTACTTTGTTTTCACCACTTTATTAGATATGAAATCTACACGTTTCGAGAACAATGTTCACAAAAAGTCCTGAAGAAGAGAACATTGTTCTCGAAACATATAAATTTTATGGCTAATAAAGTGGTGAAAACAAAGTGATTTGTGTTTTATTTTAAAATGTTTAATAGTACGGAAGAATATCATTTATACATTAAAATAATATTGCTCAATATTCCATTTAAAAAAAATAAAGCCATCATTACCACCTGTAAAATTTATGTATACTATGTCATCGGAATAGACCATAGGTGTCTCTATCATAGTTCTTTAGAATATACGAAAAAACTGATTTAGAACATATACACAACTTTCAAAAACTTGATAATGTGTGGATGTTCTTATTGTGGAATCGGTGATTGTTGCATTGTTTAAAAACATGTAAGCCCAGGGCCACCCTATAAAAACTTCATACACGCTTCCTGTATAAATAACTTCATCTTTGTGAGATTAATACAATTTGTCTTAGTTAAATAGTTATCTCTGTGTGGAAAAAAAATCCAGTAATTGTTCTCAGAACACGCATATAAAAATATTGTTAAAAAGTTTTCCATTCCACACAAAAAGACATCCATAAGGATTTTCCATGTAAATAAACATTCAATTTTGGAGTTAAATGATTCCGAATATTTATTTGTATGTTTTGATCATATTTTTTATTCAATAACATAATTTGGATAAAGGTGTTCGTTAATTAGGTACAAATGTCCCACGAGCGCCACGTATTGTCCATGCTTTACACGCATTTACAGTATATTTTCTTTAAATCGTAACGGATTGTATCACTTTAAAAATTTGTTTCATTAGAATCATAGGACGAGTTTCATATTAAAATGCCTATCCTTTTTTACTAATAATTTTGAACAAAACTTAAATATTCGAGTTAACCAACGTTTGATGTTTGCCCAGTATTATAAAAAAATTAACTATACCTGTTTTCTAAGCAAAAGTGTAATTTGTAATTTAACCGTTATTTCTGAGATAGTTGAATCGTGAAAACGAAAGTTCTATCGTGTGAGACTGTTGTAAAACTCGTTTTCAGTTTATTTTGGATTTCAAGGACCTTCCTAATAGAATCAGCCTATCAAGGTAAACAAAGTCGAATTAATTGGAAACTCTTAGCTCTTACCTAAAATAATTTATTTAATTGTTATGACCCTTATTTAATAATAAATATCATAAAATGTAGGCGGATAATCTATAATACAGTTAATTTACGACATTATTTTTAGTGAATTGAAAAAAATGCAGACAAATAATAATTTAGGTTGAATTTAAAATGAAATACCTGATTCAATTACAAAACTTTCTCAATATAACACCTAAAACTTCGCAATTATATATATTTATGAATTCGAACATGAAATATACCTATAGGTAATATAAACAAGACTGAAATCGTCTCCAAGCTTGTGAATTCTAGGTAAAGATCAGTTGAAGAATAAAATATTTTATACACATTTATATAGAACAGCGCCAATTGTGCAGTACTAAAAGAAATTACTATTTCTATTTTAATATTAAATAGTATTTAGAAGTGAAAATTACTTGCTAGAATGACCAAGATATATTGTTTTTCTGTTTATTGTATTGCACATGTCTTCTACATGTTGTTAAAATATTTTTAATAACATGTATGCAGTTGTGTGACTTCAGCAGACCACCTAATGTAAAAAAAAACTAATTAAGTTTAGGTAATATTAAATATTTTTAAAACGTGAAAAATGGATTGTCATATCTTCGTTACACGTTTAAGAATCGGTATAAATTTTTAATAATAAGTTGTGTGCAGTTTGGTATTACAAACATAGTTGGCAAGAACTTCAACAAACCTTGTGATAGCCAGTGCCATTAATCCCACAAAGCTGAAGATCCTCATAACAAGTGAGCGTTCGCAAGCCATATCGGTACTCTGATGCACTTAACCAAATCCACTGTTTTCAAGGCACAGCGTTACTTGCTCGGGAGACAGGAAACCTTCGTCGCCATTCCCGAGGGGCACAGAAATCATCAGTTTAAACGGCGGGAAAAACAACATTATACATTGTCACTCCACTTCGAACGACTTTCACACACGTTCCCGATTCAAAAGTGACATTTGAAGCCGAGTGTTGCCACGATACTAAAACATTTCCGAACATATTTCAACGAATAAATTGAACTAATTTCTTACATCTCGATCGTAATTATATATCACAATCCGATATTAATATATTCAGTCTCGTTCCACAACACGACCATGAAGTTAGAATTTTGTTAAGACACGTTGATAATTTAAAAATAACTAATGGATTCCCGCGTGATCCGTGATCGTTAAATTCGCGGGATGGGTTTTCGATAGTTCCCGCGGTTTCCAAATCCAATATGGCGGAGCGGACGGCGACCACCCCGTTCAGTCGCTACTGAGGTGGATGTGTTAGCAATTGTCGCCGACTGCTTTTGGCGCGCCTTTCGCTGGGTCACGGGCAGAACCTTTAGGTATATATTTGCAATTTCTGCGCAGCTACACGATTGCCGCGGCAGGGCAGGACTCACTTTAAAAGAAAGCCCTCGAGTCACTTCGATGCGCATCTTTGTAATAAATTCTATTTAGTGCGATACTCTTGCCAGAATAAATTTTATACATTGTCCAAGCAATGACTTGTATTATATACAAGTCATTGCTTATCATCAATGACTTGTATATAATATTTTTGAAAATAAAATAAATATTTGATACTTATCTACTTATTTTAAAGAGAGATTTATTGTTATTTTTTCAAATGTATTCAGATAAATAATAAATAATGTTTACACCACGAGAAAGTAAATTTTTACATTACATTTATTATTTAATTTAATAAAAGGTCTTGAAAATTGAATATCATGTAGGCAAGAGTGAGCACTTTTGACACCTTCTTCTATTCGTAAGTCGAAGATCTAGGTAAGTCGAATGACGAATTGTAGTAGTCAAGACCGAATAATTTTTTTATCGTAGAGGCGTATCTTGTAGAACGTTTACAAGTGGTTGTAAATAATAAAGGAGAATACATAGTAGACTTTGTTGTAAATTTTTATTGTTGTGTCCTCTTGTTCTTTACATCATATCTGATCACAACTTATGTTAACAACCAATATAATATGAGAGCAATGTACTGATATCGCTAAAACCAAAAAACTTTTCAATGCATTTGTAAATCTGCAAAAGGCTTATGGAAGAGTTATAAGAGGAAGGTTATGGAAGGAACTCTCTGGTTACAAGGTGAACAGTAAACTTATACACGCAGTTGCATCCATTTACGAGGGGAGTACTGCGTGTGTAAGAATCAATGGATCATTCACACCATGGTTTGATATAACAAAAGGTGTCAAACAGGGTTGCGTAATGTCTTGCAAAAATGAGTAATTTGATTGTACGCTGTTTACTGTACGCGGATGATGCAGTATTAATGGCAAATAGCGAACAAGACTTACAAAGTCTATTAAGCAGGATGTATGATGTTTGCAAGGAACGTGACCTTATTATGAATGTAAACAAGTCAAAAGTGATGGTATTCGAGAAGGAGAAAACTAAGACATTGTATGAAATACTAGTAGGCAATGAATGTTTGGAATAAGTAGATGAGTTGTGTACTTGGGAAGTAGAAGTAGAAGAAGAGGGAATGTTGAAAAAGATATCGAGAGGAGAGTGACTCCGGGGAATAGGGTGAACGGTGCTTTGACTGCAATAATTTCTAATAGAAATATGTCTACCGAGGCAAAACTAGCGGTACATAACGGAGTTCTGGTATCGACACTGATGTATGGAAGTGAATCCTGGAGCTGGCAGAAGAGGAGCGAAAGTAGATTGAATACAGTGGAGATGAGATCCTTTAGACGTATGTGTGGCAAATCCATGTATGATAGAGTAAAAATGAAGATATTAGGAATCAATGTACAGCTGATCGTAGCATAATTCATAGAATTAAAACAGGGTCAACGGCGTCAATAAAAAGTGTTAACGGCGCCAGAAAGAAAGGGCGACCGCGGAAGACGTGGCATGACCAGATTAACCAGATACTGGAAGATGGTCCCGTTAAAAGCCTCAACAACCATCGAGCTTGCATGCTAAGATGTATGAATGTAGATGAGACAAGAGTTGTATGTCAGAACAAAAGAGTATGGCGCTTTATCCTCTCTGCCTACACCCCACGGGGAAACGGCGTGATGATAAGTTAGTTATCTTTATTAGTAGTTTCTGATATCGATTTATTTTTTACTTTTATTTAATTTATTTGATTATGGATTATGATGTGATGTTTTACCGTCTACGTTTGCCATAGATACGTACAAAATTGCGCATTCTCCTCAGGTAAGTCAAGATTTCTGGTGATACATTAAGCCATAAACAATTTACAAGGTTTATGTATTATCATTATGAACCAACCGCGGTATCTATGCACCCAGTACAAAACATATGCCCATCTTATCTCCAACTCCTCCCATGCTTCTTGGTTTGCTGGTACTGCGGGTCCACTGTTTTCGCGCTATCGTTCGTACATCATTGAAATAGCGGGCCTTTAACCTGCCGACACTTTGTATTTGTTGTTTTGTTTCGATTTTAATGAAATAATAATATTATAATTCACCCAATTGACGAAATGAACGTAAATGGTCAATGGAGTGACATTTGACATGTGACGTATAACAATCATGAAATGAGTACGTAATGGAGTGACATTTGACGTGTGACGTATAAAAATCATAAAATGAGTAATTAATGGAGTGACATTTGACGTGTGACGTATAAAAATCATGAAATGAGTACGTAATGGAGTGACATTTGACGTGTGACGTATAACAATCATGAAATGAGTACGTAATGGAGTGACATTTGACGTGTGACGTATAACAATCATGAAATGAGTACGTAATGGAGTGACATTTGACGTGTGACGTATAACAATCATGAAATGAGTATGTAATTGAGTGACATTTGACGTGTGACGTATAACAATTATAAAATGAGTACGTAATGGAGTGACATTTGACGTGTGACGTATAAAAATCATGAAGTTGTACGGCGAATTTCTAAAACATGGTATCTAGACAGGCACTAGGATAGCCGAAAGATGTCTCGTATGGGGACAAAATCAGTGTTTCAGAAATTTAAATATACCTATTAAAAAATGTCTTACGTTGACACGGGTTATTTTATTTTATTTCATTCAACATTCTTAAATGGTGTCAAGATATAAAGTGGAGCTTTTTTCTAAGTATAACGAGTCATGGATAGTACAAATGAATGAAAATATGTTTTTTTAAACTTAAACAAGCCTAGTGGCCCAATTACTGAAGAAACCAAATTACCAAAATACCAAGGCTTGAGTAAATCACATAAATTTGTTGTAACCTCACTAGGAATCTACTCCGGGACGCTCACTGTGAAAAGTCAGTCATTTCCACTGGGATACATGGAACGCGATATTAATAAGTTTTCATGGATGTGAGCCATGCGAATATATATTTTTAGTCAACAGATATATTTTTAGATTATTTTTCTGGTAAAATTAACGAGTCTACAACAGGGAGTTAAAAATTGAAAATAATAATAGTCAGTATATGTTAAATAATTTGGAAGAAAATAATATTGCTACAAACTCTACTTTTAGAATATATAGGTATCATTACTAACCGCGACATGTATGTGTTCAACGTCACTATTTTTCGACCTTAGATGGCTGTAGCATAGTCTATTCAAATATTTGAAAAAAAAAACAGAAAAATAATATAAATTAAATCTAAAAATTTGATAATACGTGTATGTTTTTACAGTGGAAATGGTGAACGTTGCATTGTGTAATGTGATCACTTAATCTAGCTTATACTGGTCATTAGCCGTGATCGCCCTATAAAAACTTTCGTACATATTTTTCATACAAATAACTTCGTCTCTCTGAGACTTCTATAATTTATCTTAATAAATGATTATCCTTTTGCAGACCAAATCCAGTAATTGTGTTTTTAGAACAAATATATGAAAATTTTGTTAAAACATTTTATTGAAAAGTTCGTAGGGCAATATTTGAATTTTTCTTCTGGTCCGGGCCCCACTTGGCGGTCTTCCCCGGCAGCCACGTGGTCGGTCCCCTGTGTCTTACCGCCCACAAACACATCATTGTTGTTATATGTATGTGTCTGATAATGCACAAATACTTTTTGTATATACAAACTTTTCTTTTTCACCGCCTTGAAAACTCTTTCTTTGTCCTGGGTAATATTTTTTCAATTTTCCAATTAACTTTTTGCTTGCGTAAGCTATGTAATATTCACTCTTCTGTCAAACGAAACATAATAGATTAATGATTGTAGAATTTTATTTGACTAGTAAATGATACCCACATTTATGTAAGAATAACTCAGTATTTCACTTCACAGCAAATACATTAAATTTATTCTACAAATATCATACTGAATGTCAAGTTTAAAAATAAGTATCCCATAAAAAACAAGTTTTTACTATACTCCCTTTCTTTGTAAAATATAACAATAATTAAAGACGAATTAAAACATATAACATAACACTAAACTTACAGAAATTTAATATATTTCTAAAGTGTCAGATGTTTTGAGATGTCAAGATTTTTATAGATTCAATTATCATCAATATCGTACCTTACGAATTTCCAGCGTTAAATGATTTAGTCAGAATCAGATTTGAATAATGTAGAATTCTTCAAAACTAAGCAGAAATCTAAAAGAAATAAATTATTATTTGATTTTTTCCAAAAAAAAACAATTTTGCTGTCATCTGTGAACCAATTGTTTTGTAAATTTTCGAAATTCGTAGTGATGTACCTATTATACTGACGGAGTAATTCAAATTTAGAAAATATTCCGCGACGTTATCGGGGCGCTATGTTAGTAATCAAACTTTTCCAATGATTCCAATTTGAAAAAACCAATAAAATTTGTAAAAATCTGAAATTATACTATAATTATTAATTTTTTTAACGAAAATTTGATAGATCTTCTTGATCGTCGCCACGAGTCTGCTTGCCAAGTTTCAGCTCGATTGGATCAAAAATCAAGGAAAAGGGTCAAAAATCGATCCAAAGTTTTTGTTGATGGCAAGCAAGTAGACGCCACGAGTTAATATAAAGGGAGTATTAAATGTTTATACTTATCCTAGATGTGTAGTTATATATTATTATAGCTTTTATATTATTATTTTTTTGTATAACGTAAGGGTATTCTTAAAAAAAACCACTTAAAACTGGTATTATTATACTTTTTATATTAATCAACATAGACGAATATCCCTATTCGATCAATCAGATCTCCAAACATACTCTACACAAAATTTTACAATATAAATGAAGACCATTTCTCTCTAATAAGAATGATTAAATAAGGAAAATGTACCCCGCATGTAGGGATTATAATCCCGGGGCATTTTTCCAATCCCGGGAAACTGGGACCAGTCCCGGGTTTTGCCATGATACCTATAAGTGACTAGGAAATAAGAATATAACGTCGCTGTATATATGATTAAGCCTATGTGACGTTTTAGTACATTCTGAGATAAACGAACGAACCTGTTTTAAAAAATAACTGCACAGACTAGATTAATAAAAAATATTTTATATAATTACTAGGCAGACTTTCCAGATGAACGGCAATGTTTTTTAGTATATCTCCATTATTTAAATGAAAAATTGACAAAATGATTCGTCCATCTCAGAATCTACTAAAAGGCACATTGGCTTTATTATATATACAGCGACGATAAATGAATACATATATGCATTACAATACAATATAAGTTATTTATTTAAATTTTGGCACTTATTATAATATTATAATAATGCACCATGTGGTGAAAATATTTGTTAACTTAATAGTAAAAAAAACGATTCTCGTCTACCTTATTATAATTATAATCCTACAAAGTGCGTAACTTATATAATCTTCATTTATTGCATAAAATTATTCAAAAAAAAATTTTAGCTTCTAAATGTAATTATTTAAATAAGCGTCAATCAAAACAATATAGAGATTATTAGAAAAAAACAGTATAAAGATTTTTGGTAAACAAAATAATATCAAAATTATGCAAAAAAAAAGTTTCTCATTTATCACGAATGGGAACTATATTTTGAAAAATCCGTTTTTAATTAATCAAACAAATGCACTGTCCCTACATACATATTATATTGATAAATCTGAAAATTTCGACTTTTGTTTTACTGTCATAAACTTTCTAATTTACTTTATACTAAATGATTTTTTTTAACACTATCCGAAAATATAGAGTAAATCGGATGGTGATAGTAAAACAAAAATAGATTTTTTTGCGAATTAGACAGTTTACGTAGGGACCGTCGATATGGCACATTTAGTATTAAAAGAATTTTGGAAATATGTCCTTAGACTAAGAAAGTTATCGATACTCGAATCATTGAGACGGCTTCTCAGTTTACGACCAATATAAGACGCAGCAGAAAATGCTCTATCGTGCTTTGTGGGAGAAATGGTTATCAAGCAGTTATATTTTTTAAGATAATGAGCTCGAAATGTAATTCAAAGAATCTACACACTTGGCCTTAATCCATTTCATAATTAAATTAAATAATAAACATCGGATAAAAATCATATAAAAATTCAGCCAGCTCCATATCTTAGATATAAAAATTCAGTCTGCGTACAATCTCGAAAAGTAGGCGGCCGATTGAGTTTTTGAAATTTTGATCCAAAATTTGCATATTTATTCTTTAGGACCCGGCGGGTAAAAAGGGTTGCATTCTTCCCCTCTTCTTTAATTCCACCACCTCCCCCATATATATTTTTTGTACAAATCTACATCGTTTGACGGATTCGACCCAAATTTTGCATAATTATTCTTAAGGACCCAACGGAAAATATAGGCGATCTTTTTCCCCCTCCCTCTTTACACCACCCCCTCCCCCATTAAATTTTCTATACAAATCCACACCGTTTAACCGATCTGATAAAAAATTTTCATACTTATTATTTGGTACCGCGGTGGGTAATAAAGGCGACATTTTCCTCCTACCCCTTTACCCATCCCCCTCCTCCTGATATATTTTTCGTGCAAATTAAATGGAAACGTTGTTTTAATTAGAGGCTTTGAAAATCAATGGAACCTTTGTTTCCTCCCACAAACTTATTTTTAACTTAATCCTTAATCCATGTAATGCCGGGAACAAAACAGCTCGTTTATTTATAATAACAAATTATTTAATGGGAATATTACGTTATACCTGTAGACGCGGACACGAATCGACCGACCAATGATGTCTCGGCCGGTAAAATTATTTATTGTATCAATCCCGATTAGGGTTTTTCAATCCCGGGATTGCGGGACCAGAAAAATGTTAGGGATCCTGCGATCATAATCCCTACCCATAAGGATTGTGGCAATATTGTACCCTGGTTTTGAAATCACTTACAGTTTCAAATAAATTAATGCAAGGAACAAGAATTTAGACAAGGAAAAACACTATTTTTAAAATGCATTTTAATGTTAAAATAAAAAATAGCAAAATTTAAAAAATTGTACCTAGGCCACATTGGGTAAATAGGTTACTCAATATAGCCTACATAATTGAATATGTCAACACATTGGGCAAACGAAGTCCTCTTTATCATTGTTCATCGAATCAACGCATTAAATGCACTAACGAAATCCCAGCATTTTATCTTGTTGGCAGACCATAGGGATATCATGATTCCTTTGTCCCTTTTTTATCTTTCGGTGCGGTTGTTTTTGGTGCATCTTTTGCTTTACGTCTGGGTGTTGCAGTTATAATTATTTGCATTCACAATATCATTGTCGACGAAAAACCAGGTCTTTGTGAGTAGGTACAGTTGCTCTGCTGCTAATAGCTTTCTTCCAATAAGTAACCTTCGGTCACGGCCTACAAATAAAATTAAAACCTTAATAATGTTTATCTTCATTAAACAAAGGTTATGCCGTTTGAGAGAGTAACAAACATGCTATCACAAAGACCCAATACTAATTTACTGCACTTAACCTAATTATTATTAAAATAAAACTCACTTCTCAATATAATCAACTTCAGATTGAATGAACAAGCCCGTCAAATCTTACTAACACAACCAACAAAAGCACCAGCATTATCAATCAGGACACTAAACATTGTGTCCTGATTGATAACGTTTGGTGCCATCTGTCGATCTCACTGGGCACTTACGGAGATCTTAGGATTGAGTCATATTGAGTACTAGGCCGTATCGGGTCCAAGTACCTTATTACATCTCTTCCAGTAACGCCAGACTGGATATATTCTTTATAACTAATGTTTAATTTAAAAGCGCAAATAGGAATAGGTAGTTAACACCAAATCGAACGTGTAATACATACTTACAATCGCCTATATTTGCTATAACGTATTTTATGCTAAATGATGTTTGCTATAATGGTTATATAACATTTACTATATCAAGATTACATACGCTGAGAACTTACACACGTCACGTGATAAACTTATGTCACGTGTGGTGGCTGCGGGAAGAATTAATGAAAACGCTGGAACTAAATTACTGATTAAATAAGTGATTAATTAAGATCACATGTACTAAGTCACTTAAAACTGTTTGACTTAACGCTATTATTTGAAATAAACAATTTCATAAATTAATCACTCATAAATAGACACTTTATAATCTCTTTAACACTTTATTCATTATTCACTAGAACATTCCATCCAATTTCAGCACGAATTGTTTCGCTACGGTTTATTTCGCTACGTAAGACCTTTCCAGAGTATTCGCTGTCGAATTACCGCTCGCTTGGCCACCCTGGCCTTCGCAACTCGCGGCTATCTTCACTTTGGTATCGCGATGAAATCAACTCCAACTCCTCTCACTCCCGTGTGCGGTCCTATTTATATTGGCTAGTGCTGATATAGAAGCCTCCAGGCGTTTCCAGTTTATACGAGAACTTTCTCGTGGCTTCCAGGCTTTTGCAGATGTTTCTCGATGCTTCCCTTTACGCCAGGTCGTTCTGGAATCTTCGGTAGTGTTGTGATCATTTCAAACAATCGTCACTTGACATATTTTTAGCCCCGTTGCACTTGGTTAACCATAAAAATTTATTTATACCTAATTAATTTAAAACTACTTTTAAATTTATTTTCTATAGTGCATCTAATCCCTCAACCATAACCAATTTCCAACAATGACCAATAATCAACGATCGGCGAGCTTGCGTGCGAAGATGTATAAATAAGGTGAGATTGTGTCTCAGGACAGAGAAGTGTGGCGTTCCATTCTTTTTGCCAACCCCCGCGGAATGATGTATCAACAATCTGTGTATCAACAAGTCTGTATAAAAAGAATGAAAAAGCACCTTTGCTGTCTGTGTTAAAAAAATAAAATAAAATTTCCCAAATAATAAAACCGCTCCGACAAATGAACTGTCGGAATTTCAAAACTATTAAATCTTTAATTGCGACTAGTGAATCCATTCCCGAGCCAAAATTGAAAACCCGGGATTACGGAATACGATGCCGGTATCGTCTAAATTGAAAAATAGAATATAAAATGTTTATTTGTTCAGAAATGTTATATTTATAACGAAAGAACAAATATAATTAATGTAAGTATTTTCTATTCAAGTAAATGAGTATGAAATCTTTGAAAGAAAAAGTTAAATAAAAATAATGCATGATTTAAAAACTATGATGCGAGCCGGAAACATTTTTATTTATATGAATATAATACCCCAAGTTATAGCGAAGTGTAAAGGTCTTATATTGTTTATGTATAGTTTTATCCCGGTTTAGTTTCTGGTATTCCGATTAATTAATTTTTTTTCCGGAATGTTTTGGAATTGGATTTCCTACTTGGGACATTTGTTTATACAACAGTACATCAGGGCGTAAAAAGGAAATGATTTAAAATTTATAATCAAATAATTGCATTGCGTGCCTCATTTTATAAATTCGAAAATAATACGATTATTATTAATATTATTAATGTTGTTATCATTTATGATTATGTATAAGAATTGGGTGGCCATGTGTTTTATATTTTCTACATCTTGCGATATTGGTTTTCAGTTTGGACGATGTTCAGATGATTATAGCTGCGTATTTGTCATATTAATTGAATATCAATAATTTATATCAGGCCTTTGCAGATAAGCACGCAAAAAATCATATTAAATGGGCCAAAGATATAAATGAGCATCAATTTATTTTTAATTCATTTGTCACATTTCTTTGTACTCATTCGTGCTTATCACTTCTTGAGAAATCTTATCAATCTGAGATTTATGTCATTATTATTTCATTCTAGAAGTGCAGACAAAGGATTTATATTGAAATCCGATAGAATAAAAATGTAAGAAAGGGGTAACATACTACCTAAAAAACTGAATTTCAGTAGGTATTAAAATAAATGAAAGGGAAAAAAGAAAATCAAAGGCAAACTGCAATCTAAGGAGGAAAATCGCACCAGCTTTTTCAGTAAAAACGTTTAAATGGTATAAAAATTCTTTCAATACGAATTTATTTAATAAAATAAAAATGATAATATACTATTTAGTTTCTAGAATTTATAGACTGCTTAGTTTCACATTGAGATTCAGAAACATTAAACAGTGTTTAATTTTAGGAACAATCTTAAAGACGTCTTCGGTGCCCTATCGGCTGCTAGATTAATTTAATTAATTATACCGTATTATAAATTAGTGCTATTCCGGTATATAAGAAAGTGAAAAAAATTTAAAATTTTGAAAATGAAGGCAAATGAAATTAATATAAAAATATTCGTTTCAAAACAATAATTTTTTTTTTAGTTTTGTTTAATAAACCTAAATTAAAGTTAATATTGATATAAATTTATAGAAAAAGCAGATATGTACACTGAAAACAAATACTGCAATTTCTATAATCAATTATATATCTGTACTTTACTATATATCTGAACATTAGGTACATGGTTTTAGGTATGGTTTCATCCATTTTCGTGGAGTCCGAACTTTTGTAGAAAAATATGTTAGGTCAAAACTTATTATGTTTGCATTTAGATAATTGCATATTAATGGTGTTAGAAATATTTTTTTCCGTGTGCAAATGTTTTGCGCTAGATAGTAACAACATAGACAAGCTTTTTAACTTTGATGGGGCAGTAACAATAGAAAAAACTAAAGTAAACAGTTTGCTCATTTATTTTTTTAACTGCAAAACTAAAGAACCTCTCATGTAAATACTGTAATATATTTCAATGAAATAATTCTTTTCTATGTATAAAATGGATGAGCTTGTCTGCTTTAGTATGGACCTCAGTGTAGATATGGAGATAGAAGGAGAGTAAACATCTTAGACATCATAGTACTCAATAATGTAATGCAGACTTTTGAACAATAAGACTTAACGTTAGAGTTTATTTGTATACTAAATAAATAAGAAATTAATAAAATGAACAAAAACATTTTTTTTTATGTCAATGAAAATATTTTTTTTTTTGTAGAAAGTAACTATTTATTAAATTATCAGCATGTTTCGGGACCAATAGTCCCTTCATTAGGATACAATGCAAAGTAAAAAACTAATCTAAATATATTTACAAAAAAAAAAGTTTATGGAAGTTGAATGAGTAATTAATATGAAAACAAATTTGGCTTATTAAAAATTTTGGTTATTTATAAAATTTAATTTGATATTAATATTCTGATTTATGTTGTTTGTATATCGTATTTATATGTTTCCAAAACATGATTAGAAAAGTCACAATATTTATTTGATACTTTTTGGCTTCCGAATGTTGAGAACATTCGTTATTTCACCTTCTTATCATCAATCATGGAGTCACTTGTCTTAGGAATATATAAACCTCGCAAATGTATTATTTTCTAAATAAAGACGTCGGGTAAAGTGAGAATGAGAGGTGACGCCGAGTAAAGCATGCAGATCCCTCCATTAGGGATGATTAAACTGACGCGGGGCAGGAGCGGTGCAGAGGCCGCTAATGGCGCTGAATTTATGAAACTTTAAAAATAGTGCAGGATCGGCTGGGGCAGATTCAATTTAGTAATTGCCACCATTACGGCCGGATATTGGCGGCGTAGCCTCCGCTGTGGACTCGCAGGGTTGCAGTGTTGGGGTAGCTGTTTGCAGAAGGGTGATCGATCGTCCCGCCGCTCGGCGATCCGGTGAGGGCGCGCTGCTAACCGGATACGGAAGGAACCGGCCAGCTCGAAGGCCTCATCGTGTAAAGTGATAGGAATATTAACGAGACTTGTTTAGATGCTTATCCATCAATCTTGAATTGCCAGGATCACAAATTTGCTCATCGAAACATACTCGGGGATTATTCGTGTTAAATAGTATAATGAACACAAAAGGAGTTCAATTATTTTGCAAATATCGTTTCAATAGTTTCAATACAGATTAAATGCATACAAAGTCTGCACATAACATTTGAAAACAATGTTCAACAACTGGTTTTTTAAATCCGTCCTAAGACAGGTTCTAGATATAGTGTACATGTTACAGAAAAAATGAAAATTTTTATAATGTATATATTGACTAGTATAGTATAAACATTAACCCATAGTTAGTGCATACATACTCTAGTTAATTTATACATGATCGAAATTTGACACTTTGTCTGTAACACATACAACATAATATTATATAAATAATAAAATGGTGACAAAAAGCTTATACATATTTCTTGCAGACAAAATAATAAGCGTTCGGTTAGAGGACAGAGAAATGAAACATTTTAGACATACTAGCTGAAAAACTTAGCATACAGTCTCTTCACTTGGATTTTGAATTATGGATGTAATAATAATAATTAATAAAAGAACAATGAATATTACCCTATCACAAAAAGGAAATATATTAAAATAATTACCGGTTCACTGTTGGTACAACAGTATTGCAGTTTTTCAAATATCGAATTTATGACTAGATGACATGTATTCTTTCCAGTTCCAAAAACAATCTTTTTTCGGAACCAAACTGATTAACTTGCACTGACAAATTGAAATAATCACTCCAAATTCCTTCACCTTTGTCGACTAAATAAGCTGACTCTATATCGCTTGAAATTACGTTTATCTGAATAAAAATGTTTCGAGAGAATTCACAAAAGTAAACAAAGCTTTTAAAATTTGACTTTCACTGGTGATTTCGTCGTTAGAAATATAATTATATTAAATAAAAACAAGAAAGAAATTTGATTATGCATAGCCAAAGAGAAAAATTTTCGAGCATTTTAAATTAAAGAACATCTAAAAATAACACGACGCTCCGTACCTATTTAGACAACTCATTCTCAAAGAAATGCTTATTTTTTCAAAAATCTTCCCTCTTTATAGCCGTTTGACTTTTATTCTTTTAAAATAAAATATAAAAACACAAATATCGTTTGTGTTCCAAAGACTTCTACATTCAAATTTTTTCATAAATAAAATTAATATTTGCAAGTTGCTACTCGCATAAATAATATAAACATCATTTTTATTCAATAAATTAACAAGCACATAATATAACAACAGAATCAATTTCGAATATATTTTCATTATGTACAGCATTTGCCAAATCCTTTGTGAAAAAGGTGAAGTTTAAAAAATTAGTTTATGAATAAAATATTTTGGAAGAAACAAAATTTGTTTTCTGTTAAAGAAATGTCCTCACAGAGTACATCCACCTAATTCAGAACTCTTTGCTTTTAACGTGGAAGCTAGACGTACTGTGGAAAGATAAATGGAAAAATTATGATGATGATAATAGTACACGTATTATGGGAAATACGTAGAAATTATGGGAAATGTCTACTGTGATGAATCATTCAAAAATAGATATCACGTAAGTTGTGAACGACCGTAAATCTTTTTAATGATTTCGTTATCGCCGAAGAAAACTTTTTTTTTCTCAAAATAGAAGATTTATAAGGTGTCACTGAAGTTGTTTTCCCCAATAATTTATGACAGAATTAGCTCACTGAATATAAACCATCTTTTTACAGCGATTTCAGCGTGGGACTTACATTTCACGGTTCACTCTTACAAAGGTCCGTGGTTAGATGAAACGTAATAAAATATGGTGGAGATCAAACAGGGATTATTTTTAAGATCGTTGTTCGTAGATGATCGATGGTAGAAACCAGTGGCGGCTATTGTTTTGCAATATTATAATAGGGAAAAGTAATACATTAAATAAATGAAATTAAATAAGTGTATTAGTGTCATTTCAAATAGTTGTTTGAGAGCGGCTTCCTGGATGATTATCTTTCGATTTTGGACTCATACTACCAGTACAATTTGGACTACCAGTACAACTGGTACTAGTACAAGAAGGACAGTACAATAAGACGGAATAAGCTGAATTCAGCTCATTACGTTTTATTGTACTGTCCTTCCATTAAAGGGAGTGTCCTTGTCTCTTTCCCTCACTGTCCTCTCTTACCTACCAAGCTTTAAACTTTAAGGTAATGATTTTATACTGATATTTTTATTTTTTCTGGCTCTTTAGAAAATCTGTAATTGTAATCAATAATGGTAATCAGTAATTGTTCTACAAACAACATTGTGGGAGGGATGTAAAGTGAGTGAACTTTTGTGGCTACTCGTGCCGTGTTGCCCTTTACACGACACAGCTCGAAATGACCTTTAGAGTAAAAAAAATTCAACCTAGCGACGAATGAGCAGGATCGATGTGGGAACTTTTGCTCATAAAACGGTCCTGGGCATGCGGTGGGTACGAATTCAGTTGTTTGGAACTAGAGCCTGTAAATGTCTACTTTTTAGTCTAAATTTCTAATATTTTGGTGAGCTCATTTACTAATTTCCCATATAACTTTGATTAATTAATTATAATGGATTAATTGATTACTTAGTGAATCTGAAAAATTCATGTATTGTCATCGAGAATGCGTCTGTGTGCAAAATTTCAGATCGATTGGAAATTGGAAAACGGGTGGAATATCGATTATAAGATTCCGTTCAGACAAACATACAAACAGGTAAAGCTAATATAAGCGTGGTAAGGAAAACATATATGAAATGATTTTTTTCTAGGGGAATTGATTAAAAATGGTTAAATCCGTTCTCAGCACTGAATATCGTTTGGAAATTCGAATAAATAAAAAAATTGTTTGGAGATTCGATCTCGGAAATTATCGCAAATTAATTTGAATCGGGAATTATAACCATTAGTTATTAATGCTTTATCATAATAACAGAAGTTAACTCACCGTAATGTTGTTAAAATACTGTGCGTCTGTATAGCAAAAATATAAAAACCTAAAAAATACATAGTTCCAGAACACCATGGTTACTTATTTTGTTACAAAATAAATGCAAAAAAGCGTAAATGCTGAAAATAAATAAAGTGGTAAACAAGAGTTGACGTAAGCACTCTTAATCATCGCTCGAAACCGACTGATTCACGTGGCAGGTGGACGAATACCAAACAAGAAAATTCGACGAAAAACAAGATGAATTCCAACGTGGGCGAATATTGAGGCTCCACTATATAGTCGTGTACTAACGCTTATCAGATCAGAACAAGAGCAGTTTGAAATAAGACTATAAAGAGTTATCCTGAACGTTTTAAAAAGGAACATTTTGAGGCTTACCTTTGCGCCGGTTTTAGAAAATGAATTATGGCTTGCTGTAGCAAGGTACTTTGTGTTATGAGATAAACCTCTAGTATAATTTTTTAGAGCGGCACGAGATAAGTTTTTTTTTTGTTAATTTTCACCAGTAATTTGCACACATGACAATAACTATCTTTACACGAAACATAAAAATAGAGGGTAGACATATGAACGTCGTAAATCAACGCCTTATCAGTGTTTCAAAGGACTAATAAATTAAAAATGCTATTAAAGGTTGGCGCTGAAAAATTAAGATTATAAAAATAATTGAGGAAACTACCTATTTTCTTAATTGTGCGGAAAAGAAAAATAAATTATCGATAACCGTAATACTTGTTGACCCGGGAAAGAGGGTGCCTTCAACAACAAACTGGAAAAACCTGTAATTGATTAAAATTGAATACAATCTTTGTATTCCGGAAGCAATATGCTATCTGCGAGTTGTCAATTCAGCTTTAATTATTGAATTTGGTTTATTTGGCATTGGACGTTATTGGAAAAAATTATCTAACAAGATAATATTATTGCGGAAAAATGGAAACTATAAAGAAAATGTAACAAAAAATCCTTCGTTTAATTGTACACAGATGGCATACGAAGTTATTCGAAGCTTTAGTTATATGTGTAAAATATATTTTTTAAATAATCTATTTATTATTTTAAACATCTTTTATAAACAGATAAATATTATTCGGGGAAATTATTTAGTTTAAGGTTTTCAGAAAATTTTTCAGAAATAGTGCCATCTGTGTCATGCTGATGAAACAATTTAACTGATTATTTTCATGTTTTTCTATAAATAATGTACACTTTTATCAAATGATGCCATGAATGTGCAGTTATTTTATTAAATTAAATATTTATTTTTTGATCCTGTTTTTATATGAAAATACATTTTCTTGTGAAGTTGTAATTTCAGAACATATTTCGATGATTTTTAAAACTAATTTATAAAGATAAACACGGAAAAAATATTTGATTGATTTCGATAATATAAACGGAAATAAAAATAAAAATATATGGATAACAAAATTTTTCATTTATTTTTATGTTTACAAATTTAAGTTGAAATTTATAACAACGGAACGCTGTGAGTAGTCTGTTTAAAATGAGCTATTTCTGTATAAATGTATTCTTTTTACAAATATTTTATTAAAAACATGATTGATTACCAGTACTGCGGTCAAAATAATTGAAAATTGATTTTTTAGGTAGATATACTCAAATAAATATAGGTTTAAATGTATTTTAAGTAAACAATCACAAATTGCAATTCAATTTGTAACCAAAATATATTATTTAATTTGAAATAGCTCATTTTATTATTAATACATAAATATTCAAAAGCTGCATTTTATTAAAATAAGTGGAAAATGCATGAATCAATTAAATAATGAACCGATATAAAAATTATAATGTATTTATAAACATTTCACTTGGTTTAATATGCACCAAGATATTTGTAGCTCATTGATGAACTAAAAAGGGTATTAAAAGTAAATGAAATACAGATAAGAATCATGTGATTCTTTTTTATAACCAACAATATTTTCATGGCAACTTGGCTGTGGGAGACATTTATAAAATTTATATTTTTCCACCAAAGTCATTGGAAACGAGTTTAATCGGAGCACTGTTATTTAATTCACTCCAATTTCGTGGTTCGCACTATTTGTCACTCCTGGATATTTAGCAAATACGTAGGTAGGTACTTACATATTTCGCTTTACTCTTATCTATCGCTTTTTGATGGTCAAACGCGCGGGTTTGCTAGTTTCTACGGTCACGTCTAGCTTGTCAAAATAACGCGGACACAATTGTCCGCACGATACCGCCGCATATTTATTAGGATTCGATGCTCTGCAACATTCCTGAATCTAGTGGATTACCCCAGACACTAGAAATTTCCAATTCAGTGCAAATTCGTACTGCTTCAACCATCCCATAACAATATTAGTTTCACACTCAGTCAGGCCTAAATTAAAAAATTTCTTATCCTTATTCATTAAATATTTAAAATACGCAAAGATGATAGTTATCAACTGCTTATTTTTTTAGATTATGCAAAAAAAACGCATACTGTTTATCAAATGTTCCATGGTACTTCAGTGCAGTGCAAGTGCAGTGGAGTGTACTCATTTCAGTTTCTCCTTTGACATTTTTTTAATTTTATTTAATATATAATATACCTATGTATTACAATCTTATATAATAACTTACATTGACATTTTTTTAGTTTTAGCTCTTATACTGTAAATAAATACTAGCGCGTGAATTATTTAATATATATGAGTGTTAATAAAGATAGTCGGAATATATATACAATAGGAAATTATTCTTTATGTATTCTTTAACTTTAAACGCTTTGTTAATGTATGTTTGATTTCAAAAAGGTTTTAAGTTTTTCTGAATTGTTATTGATACAGCGTATCTCGATGGAGAGATTATTAAAATTAATGATTCTGTATTTGCATTATTTTAAATTTAGGCATAATTATTTGGCTACCATATCCCATTAGTTTATAGTATTCCAAGTTTTTTTAAAGAAACTTGCTTTATTATGTCTTCCACGTTCGGTACTTCTTTTGTTGGAGGTAAACGTTCCTCAGATGTTTGTTTATATGAGGAACATTTACCATAACAGATCAGAAAATCCAGGAATAAAATTTTTTAATTTTTATGAAAAACAAATACACATCTTTTTGAGTACTAAATATTAAAACGTATTAAAGTGAAAAACTTTCTGTCTTAGAAAGGATTACTTTTCAATTTGATGCGGAAGATAAAAGATAAGATAATGTGATTACGTTTTTAATAAAACTTTTTTCTTTTTATTTAACTTCTGTTATCATAATCAATTTTTTTTTGTAAAAATATACACAACACTGCATGAGTGTAATGTTACTTACCTGGCCACACACCCGGCACCGCTCCATGCGTAGTCTTCTTCTTCTGCTGCTTCATCTAGGACTGCGTCCTGTCATTGCTCGTAGCCTGTTCCTGGGATACAGATGTCCAGCTATCTCACCATTATTTATGCGGTCTTCCTGGGAGTCTGGTACCAAATGGCAGCTTGTTCACTGCTATGCTCACTGCTCTCTCAGAACAAGCTCTCTCCACATGATCTCTCCAGTAACGTCTTCTAGATCTTCCCCATCGGACAATATCCTCGACGTCACAAGTCCTTCGTATTTCGAAATTCCTCACTCAGTCTCAGATTGTCAGACCCGCAATGGGTCGGAGAGTCTTCATCTCAGTTGTTCTTAGGAGATTTTTAGTTCTGGTAGTATCAGTCCTTGTCTCGATACCATACGTCATGATTGGGCAGACACAGGTCTTATATATCTTCACTTTGCTCTCTTTAAGCATATGTTCGTTTCTCCAGACAGCATTTCTCAAGCATCCAGCAATAGTTGCGGCTTTGCTTGCTTGCTCTCTTACTTCTTCGAAGAGGTCGTTACTGCTGGATATCTCGACACCCAAGTACTTGAAGCTCATTACTTGCTCTATTATTTTATCGTCAATTGCAAGCTCGCATCGTACTGGTTGTTTCGATGTCAGATTTTTTATTTTACGGAGATTTTCATGTTGAATCTTTGTGAGGATATATGGAATTTGTGCAGAAGTTTTTGAAGATCGTCTTCGGAGTTGGCTATTAATACCGCATCATCAGCACAACATATTATGTCTATCTTTTTGTCTACTATGTTGTAGCCTAGATTCATTGATTTGCCATCTTCTATTAGCTTATCCATGATGATATTGTACAATAAGGGGCTCAAGCTATCTCCCTGTCTGATGCCTACTGCGGCTGGGATTTCTTTCGATAGATCACTGTTTACCTTTATGCGCATTTTGTTGTTAGTATTCAAGTTATGAATAGCTTTGATGATGGGTAGTGGTACATCTTTTTCCGTTAGAATATCTATAACATCTTCTAGAAGCACTCTGTCAAAAACTTTAGTGAGGTCAACAAAACACGTATACGCCGGTTTATTATATTTAATAGATTTTCCCTTATTTATCTTACCACGCATAGTAACCCTAAACTACTAAACCCCTCCAATATCCCACCCGACCAAATATACCCCTTGTAAGCCTTTTACTGTGCCTTTAGAATCTATGAATAAGGTTTATTAACTTCACTTGATTTGATTACATGTCAATCTGTAATTTTGTAAGAAATAACCAAATAAGACTTGTAAAAAATAAGACGAGGGACGAATTTTTTCCTGATATATAAAAACGTTATAAAATATAAATTTATGTAAACACGAAAAAAATATCCCGGTTTATAAAGTATACACTTGAAAATTAATAAAATTGTTTTTAATCTTCTACACATTAAGACTATAAAGAAAATAGTAAAAGTAACTTCAAGGTTCAACAATTTTGATAGAATTTTAAGGCCTTTGTTTTCTTTTTAAAAACTGGTGTGCTCGTCTTTATCGGAATTTTCACAAAGACTATCACGCATGGCTGACCGCTTGTGCCTTAGTAAAAAAAATGGCTCCATCATAGCGATCTCTCAGGTAACTGGATAAAGGTAGATTATAAAGGTTTATGAAAATGTGAGTAAGGGAACACAAAAGTTACATTTTAATTTTAATAGAGTAAAGTTTTTTTTTTCATTTGATTTAAGTTGTTATATTTAAAAAAATGATAACATTGTTTTAAGAAAAAATAATAAGAAAATAAAAATATTTTTAATATCCACAGTAGAAAGGTACTAAGGGCGATTACATTATTGAATTGAATTCAATTTATTTTTGTATATAACATTTACGTAATAAACATAAATTCAAATCTTAAATGCTATAAATTATGGTTAAACATATATTACTTTAAATTTTTTAATTAAAATATTTAGAGCGGGGTATAAAAGCAAAGGCAGCAATGTGCATAAACGTATATTTTGGAAAAAAAATAGAAATCAAATATTTATGGCACTAATTTTTATGAAATATCAAAATATGAATACTATGATAACAATTGTGATAGAAATATTATATAATATATGTTGTATTCCGATTTTTTTCCAAATAATTGGTTACGTAAAAGTCATGCTGCGATGTACCCACTGCACGCCCCTGATGTCTCCTATAGGCGACACCGAGTCCGAGGAGGTTCAGTTTACTTACTTACTTGCCATCACGCTGTTTCTCTGTGGGGGTAAGCAGAGAAGATAGAGCGCTACACTCTTCTATCCTGACATACAATTCTCGCCTCATCCACATTCACACATCTTCGCATGCAAACTCGACGATTGTTCGGGTTTATAATGGGACCATCATCTGGTATCTGGTTAACCTGGTCATGCCACGTCCTCCGCGGTCGCCCTCTTTCTGGCACCGTCAACGCTTGCGTTATATATCGTCATTTCTTCATTCATTCGCTCAACAAGCCCAAACTACCTGAGCGACCCTTCTTTAATTCTTTAATTTAAATCAGCTTTACATTCATTCCTAATATCTTAATTATTTACTCCATCTTAAATGGATTTGCCATACATCTAACGGAGGTAAAGTTAAAAATATTATTTTCCTTTATCTTGGCAAGACAGATCTAAAATCTTAACCACATAGAAAAGAATAATTTCACGAATACTATAATCTTGTATAAGCAATATAAACTTAAGGATCGTGCTTAATTAATTATTTAATTAAATACTTAGCGAAGCTAGTAATGGCCAGCAGGATTGATAACATAAAATAATAAGTAAGTTAGGTATATTCATATATACATTTTCCTGATAACACTGTTAAAAAATGTCTTAAGCCAAATCGATTTAAATATCGATAAATATAAGTTTATTAGCACTGAATTGAAGTGACGTATTTCAGATTAAAATGTTACATGGATATAATTTTTTGTTTTTCCTATATTCAGAGCAATGTACATAATGTTAAATCTTGTATAAATAAAGCGAAAAATTGGTATCTAATATAATGAACTTTTTTTTCTTACAAGAGTTCTGTCAGCAGATTGATACAAGTGAGTGGAAGAATTTTTACAAATGAGAGAGGTTCACTCTTAGCTTCAATACTCAGTTTGAAGGGAACATCCTTTTTACAAATTGAATTGAATTGAACCTGAAGTGCGTCACGTCTTTCAATTTGTTTCAATTGCTTTAAAGGTAGTTCAGATTTACGCATTCGAGTAAATGTCTGAGTTTAATGTTTTTCTGTCTAAGAGTTCGGATGATGCTACCCAGATTCTGAGACCCGACATCAATCGGTCAGTCTGATTACTGTTGAAAGAAACAGATTATACTGAATCAGCATAAAATGAACCCATGAATGAGTTAGGTTCAACACCATTATGAAATAATTTCGTATAACATTATTATATTTAAGGCTATGAAAATGAAATATAAATAAATTATTACTTTGTAATTGTAGAAATAAAATAAAATATAAATCTCAATATCATAAAAAAAGTATATTAATTTCAAAAAATGCAATGATTCTGTGAACGATTATTTCTACACTGAAGTTCCTAGTTTCGGAGATCTTTTAAAATATCCTTTGTTTACTGGGTACATTTCCTTTATTTCTCTTTAGTTCAAAATAAGTCTTAATGGACGCGATCGCACTCATTTTGAGCTTTGGACCTCGTTGCCAATCATGATACATATAAAAAGAACTTTATGGCCGTATTTCTGAAGGTACTTACTTCATATTGTAAGAAGACGCGCTATTGGTGTAAATGGTCGGATGTCGAGGATTACAGGACCAAAATAAATTGCCTCTTAATCGTTTTGAAAAAAAAAACTATCTGCAAGCAACAGCAATACAGCTACATATCTTTCCCTTGTCAAAATACTGATGTTAAAAATATGTTTAAAAAAATCGATTTTTTGGTCAATTTTCGAATAAATCTTTGTATTTCTGATTATTTAACAAGAACAAAGGATATGTCGCACTCGATGTGTTTTCTTGACAATAAAGTAAATTTTCCTCTTCAATTTTGCCACAACGAAATGAAAAGAAACGTGAAAATTACCAGAACGGACGGAGCGAATGAAAAGGTTCTACAACTCGACCTCTCGCGGCCCGGCCCTTTGGGGCGGAAGCCTCCCTTCAGGTGTTCAAAGGACTTCTTTCCCTCCGGGAAAAGTTTTCGATCATTAACGATGTGTCAATACGATAGATCCGGTGATTTTCCTTCTCGGTGGAGAGATCGTGACGTTAAAGCCAACTCTGAAAGCCTCGTTACCAATGAAGGTAAAATTTTCAAATAAGCAGAAAATTTTACACAATATTATAACCACCATGCCTCATCTCAAATAATTGTAAGTAGTTGAGATGAGGCACGATTACTTATATATATTTTACTTCTGGCAATGTTTTTTAAATAACTTTTTAAATTAAGAAATTTATATGTATTTTTCCATTAAATTCTTTACAATTTATTGTTAAGAATTTGGAAAGCAACAAAAAGGTGTAAATATTTCATTAAATTATTAAATTTAATAGTCCTTTGTGAATTTTGAAGATTGTAACTTATTTTTAAGCCTCTTGAACTTCGCTTACAATTCAACAGCTAACAACATTCAAGATCAAGAAACCGAAAAAGTATTCAAAAAGTATGCCATAATGTAACGAAAAATGTAAATAATGATTGATAGAGCTCTTATTATAGTGCAGAGTTTAAAAGCGATCATTTCACCGATATTATATTTTATAATTAATTGTTAAAAATTGGGATAATGATCGAATTTAAAAAAAAAAGTTCCATTAGAAAAAATATTCAAAATAATATAAGCCTGCTTTAATCAGTATGTTATGAGTCGTTACATAAAAATTGAGATATATGAAAAAACTAACCCGTTTTTTAAACCATAAAAAACCAAGTTTTTATTATACTCCCTTTCTCATTTACTGGTTTGGCGCTTAACCTACGCGTTGGGCTTTGGTCGGGCGACGCACGAAAGGGCGTAATAAAATATTTTCAAAAATCCAAAATTATACTATAATCCGGTTTAGTGTGTACCAGATGCGTCACAGCCTCTTCATACAACAGAGTAAGTTGTATGAAAAAATCTAAAATTATACTATAATTATTAATTTTTGTTAACGAAAATTTGATAGATCTTCTTGATCGTCGCCACGAGCCTTCTTGCAAAGTTTCAGCTCGATTGGATCACGGGAAAAGGGTTAAAAATCGATACAAAGTTTTTTCGTCAGACAAGCAACCAGACGTTACGAAACTTTGCAAGCAGACTCGTGGCGACGATCAGAAAGATCTATCAAATTTTCGTTAAAAAATAATAATTATAGTATTATTTTGGATTTTTAAAAATTTTAATGTTTTTTTCAAATTGGAATCATTACAAAAGTTTGATTACTATCAACCGCGCCGGCGGCCCGATAACGTCACAGAATATTTAAAATTTGAATTACTTCGTCGGTAAGTATAATAGGTACTTTACTACGAATTTGACAGCACACTTCGGTTTTTTGGGAAGAAATCAAATAATAAATAGATATTTTTAGAGATTTTTGACATAGATATTTGTCTAGACATGTTTCATTTTCAGTCAATCAATTATTACATCATGGTAAACTTAATTTACAAAGAAAGGGAGTAAAATAAAAACTTGGTTTTAATGACTTAGTTTTTTACATAGCTTTATGTCTGCGAGTTTTTTGTAATAGACAACGAAATTTTTATGGAATAGCGTGTGTCTTCGAAAAGTCCTATGCCAGGTGAGAACTACGCACATATCATTGCGGAAATAATATTTTTTTACAAATTTCACCCAAAACTTTTTGTGTGAATTCTGTTTGTCATTTCTATGGTGAATGTAAATAGCATCTGTCATATCCAATGATCATATCATAATGATTATTTACGACGACATTATCATCGATAATATCACAAAATGCGTGATTAATTTTTGTGGAAACGTATAGGTATTGAAATTAGTATTATTCCAGATTTACTTAATCAATATCAATATCAATATATATATATATATATATATATATATAATATATATTATATATATTTATATTCATTTCACTATCCGCCAAGTTTTCTTCACAACCAAATACTACCACTCAGATTCCGAAACCAGCAAAAAAGAGACGCCAACACAATTGAAAATTTTTGGCGTATTACCTTTATATAAAATATTTATTTATTTAGGAAATCTTGTTTACAACACTCCTTTAATAGTGCAGTTATTTTTGTGGATTGAAGTTTCTCAAAATAGTTAATTATATACAGTTCAAAAAAATTCAAAAAATGTATATACCCTTATGCGTGTATATATTTTTTTAATATAGGTATAAATATAGTCGGTTACAGCGTACCCCAAGTTTATACCCAATGCACGCCACTGGTGTACAGTGTCTCTCCCTGCGCAGCCTCCAACCCCAGTCAGTGGGGCCAGCAAGGCTACGGGTTCGGTGACTTGTGACCCAATATGGGAAACGTAATACATGAGTCGTTGAGAATCAAAATATACCAAACCACATTCTTTTTAAGATTTGAATGTCAATTTATTTTCTAAGCTCGTTTCTACATTGTAAATATTAGTTATCTTACATATAAAGTATCAATCTGACAGGCGCGTGCAGTGAGAGCATGGCTTTTACGTTAACATATATTCCGGAAATTATATGTTTTATTTCATTTTATTTTGCTTCAATATCCCCACTGCATGCGTATGAATATTGAAGTTATCTAATCTTATTGCTTGTAAAAAAAATAGACAATTCAAGTTATAAATTATATGAAAAACTTTTTTCTTTAGTTTAGTAAAAAAATAGTTCGTAGATTTTGGTGAATTAGGGTTAGGTTAAAAATATCAAAGATAGTACATAATACTTTACAAGTTCTAGATTCCTGTCAAAGATAGTACATAATGTTTTACAAGTTCTGGATTCCTGTCAAATTTACGAGTCAAAATTATTTTTTCAATGATCTAATAAAAACTTCCAGAATAATTCTGGTTCAAATTTTTTGGTTTGGGTCCAAGGATTTAATATTTTTAATTGTCTTTTATTAAAGCAAATGAATTTAAATAAATTTGTTATAAAATACTTGTATGTTTGCCTAACATTTTATGGAAGATAATTCGGGAATATTTATTTTATAAATTATTAATATTTATAAAAAAACACATTGTCTAACTCGTACATATCCTTGTTTTAATACAAACTAGCTGTAACCCGTCTAAAATGACGGTAAAAAAAGAAAAAAGAAAAAAAATAATAATAATATAGTAGCTTCTTAGGCGTGTGCGAGGAAAATATATGTACAACACATTGAAGAATTTACGAATTAGAAACAAATGTAATGTTTGCTGCTGTATTGTCGAATAAGAAAAGAGTCGTTGAGATGGTGTGGTCATATGGAACGTATCAACGAGGAGAGGATAGTAAAAAATAAAAGAGGGGCTAAAAGCCCTGTTAATAGTTTTAATAACCGAAGAGCATGCATAAGAAGATCTATGAAAGTGGACGACGAAAAAGTGGTGTGTCAGAACAGAGAAGGGTCGCATTCTATCTTCTTTTCTCTGTCTATCCCTACAAACTATGAAAACTCGTCGTAAGCTCATAATAATTTATTGGAACGCTAAAACTCTCTAATTATTGTTGAATGAAAATATATTAATTAAAGATGATCTCATAGTTACTTTTTAATATGGGAAAGTGTGTATGGAAGTCATTTTGGGTGTCCATAGGGCTTACGATCTATTTTATGGCTGGCTTATGTGATGACTTTACACAACTTTATACACTCTTGCACTATTAATTATTCTTAGTCTTGGAATCCCCAAGAATCCAACTGCTCTTTTAATTCGGCCTTCAGATCATCCTGCGTAACTGCCGATGATACCGTTCATCAGCAAATCGGTGTTCGTGGCACCAGGACACAGGGCCATTATCCTTACTCCACTCCTCTTCGGAAATACGGGAGACTGGAAATGCGTTCAAGTAAGTGATTTTATAAATACTTACTCTCTAAACAACTTAAGCTTTATTTTTTTCCATTTGGTTGAACAACTTTTAAGATTGACATTTTAAAAAATAATTTTATTATTTGTTGTTATCTACTCATATTCATTAAAATGATCACGGTTTTGATAAAGATTTAGGACTTTCTATTTTACACAAAAATAATTTCGGTCTGAAATTGAATAATTTGGAATCATTAGAAATTAGTAAAGCATGTAAAGTAAATAAAATATTATTAATTATAAATAAAATTTAACTACTAGTTCAATTCTAAAAAATTTTCCAATAAATTTATGCAATCAAGAACTTCAGAAATAATATTTAAAAATAATTTTTTAAATAATTTAGACAACCAAAACAAACGACATCATTCATTTTGATATTTTGAGATATTTAAAACATGGAAAAGTTTTTCCGAAACATGTAGATGTAATTAATGAATATAAATAGATTAAAACAAATAATAAAATTATTTTTTTAAGTATTGTAAAGATGTTGGCACCGTTATTATGAAATTATATTATTTATACAAAATTACCATTTATATTGCATGCTATATTTCTTAGTCAAGATTACCTACAGCGCGTGTACACAGATGCAATTACTTTAAAACATAAAGGTGAAAATCTAATAAAAATAATAACCTTTTATGTAACACGAGTTGATTGACTATTAGTGGGATTTCAACCTTCGAACTTTTTTGCCAAGGTAGGCAGGCGTCTTGTCATGTTTTGTGAATACACAAACAAGGCTCTTATAATAAAATATGTCTTCGAATAACTTTTTTTTTCTTTAATTTAAGTCAATTTCTTGCGATGCGATGCGAAACAGAATTAATTTAGAAGGATCTAGTCAGAGGAGAGCGTCGTAATTACTCAAACCTACAACGTAGATGCCACTATCTATTTAATATAATTTTTTCCGAATTATTTACAATATGCGCAGTGTTATGCTTTTATTAATAAATATTTATTAATACAATACATTGTTGACTTCGCTTTCATAACAACAACAAGAGTTTATTTATAAAAATGAACCATTTTCAGAAAACTAAATTTCCTACATCAATGGTCGAGAAAAGATAATCGTAAAAGAAAAATTATTATAATTTTTTTATTAGATATTTAGTTAATTACTTTTTAAAAATTGATATTTGAAATAGTTTAAACATATTTATTCTTATTTTTTCAATTGATTTAGCTACATTGTATATTGACATTTAAAAAAATATATTGATTATATTATTTGTATGTATTTACTTATATTATTTGATTAATTTCACCTACATGTTTCGGTGTATCATTGAATGAAAACCCGTGTTTTATAATAGTCATAATAGAGGTTATATCCAATTTAGGTCAGCAATTATATCCAAAAATAATTTTTCAAATAATTTAGAAAAACAAAAGACATTACTCATTTTGATATTTTAACATATGACGATGGAAAGGTTTTTCCGAAATACGTAGGTGTAATTAATCAAATAATATAAGGAGATACATACAAATAATACAATCAATATTTTATTAATATTTATTGTTGTTGCAACAAATCTGCTATCTCTCTCTAGTATCAACCTTACTACAGAATCATAAAGACAGTCAAATACGAGAATTAATTTAAAAAATATTGTTATTAAGAGATTACATATTTTTTTCAGGATACATAAAAAAATTATACATAAATATGCTTTGCAAATATTGCAATTCGTGATTATTATTTAAAAATATTGTAAACTAAAACACTTATGCATTATAGTAAAAAAATTGTATTCAGTTTGCTATATTTTGTCTTGATTTATTTACTTATTAATCTTGAAAGCCTCGTTACAGCGATAATGAGGCTGTAAAATATTATTGTTACTCGAAGAAATAATTTAAGTTGTTTAAGTGATCACAGCCACAATTTTTTATCACTAATACCATTGAATAGCGATCTCACTCAGTCACTAAGATTACCAATTTATATCTTCACTACTTCAAACATTCGAACATTGTCACTATTTTTTTAAATCTGTTAATGAAAATGTATCGTACTATACGTGGTGCGATAATTTAATTCGCGCAATGGCCGCATAGTCGCCCGTGTCGTCTGTGACACAATTTAATAAAATTAGTAAAAAAAATTAAAGTTGTTTGAACTAATTTGATATACACGCTTGCTCACTGAAATATTTTCTGGTAAAAAAAGCAATTACACAATCAGATCAACCTGTATTTTGAATTGATTTAGATCTTTATGTATTTTGAATGCTTTAAAATTAAAAATAATAAAAAATATAAATGTAACTTCAATCGCGTCAAATTTACATTAGTTAAAATGGTATATCCTATGACGCTTTATATATAAATGCACAAGAAAATGAGACTTCCTGTCTGGTGCACAATAGATCCGTTTAGAAAGTGCTCTGTTATATGTTGATAAATTTAGAAATTTTATGGCCAGGTAATATTTGTGATAGGTACCAACATATCTAATATGATGGCCAAATTATAATGTAAAATCAGAATGTATTTCTTCATCTGTCATATTATTGTTACCTTTGTTGAAAACTTTATTGTATTATTCTAATTTATTGAAACTGAATGGTGATTGCAAAATTCAAATTATCCAATGCTTTGTGCCAGTCCATGTTTGAAGCAATGACCGCGCTTTGGCGCCGAATTTGTTTGGAGAGGGTCCAACTACACCACCCAACAAGCAGCCCATTGTACATGAAATTAAAAAGAATATTGAATGCGGCAATGCGGAAAATAATTTACTTTTCACTAGACCAGTGGCGTTATTTGGTTTTATTTAACCTAAAAACTAACGGTTCCTTTTGTTGCGGTATTTTTTATTGTTGGTGAAACTTGACAAACTGTATTATTAATAGAAATTGGTACCTGAAAAATGGTTTAGGGAAAATGGGAATAAACTGAATTAACAGTGCCAGTGAATGTTGAATGCCCAAAAATATTTATTCCATTTGTAACTAGCAATTCTGATTCATATCACTTGTATCGCTCTGGTCACGATCGAACACTTCTCACATATTGGTAGGTATTTTATCGCTGAAAAATATTCGCACTGAAATCGCTCGACGCTATTTGTTTCGTTCTATCTATGGTTTTTCTTCACTGTAAAAACAACTGATTGTCTCTATGACGTCTTTCCATTTATATACATTTTCGGGTTTCCATACGTTTCGCGAATCTAGTAGTTTATTTCAGACTAATTATCAAATTACTGTAAAATGTCCAGAGTAGGTACTGTAAAATCCTCGATTAAGTACGTGTTATTACAGAAAAAAACATATTGTATAAATCTTCTTATCGTCTCGCGACAATTTCAAGCATATTATATAGATATTCGCATGGGCACCTTACGAGAGTCTTTCTACAATTTTCGGTCAGATTGCAATATCTAAAATCATCTAAAAACGTTTTTCTAAATAATTATGTATGTTAATTGGAAATTCAGTATAAGATATAAATTGCAACATTAGAATGGGTCGTAAAAATGAATCTATTAATTCATTTTTCCCTTATACATTTTCAGATATACACCATTATATCGAGGCTTATTAACTTTATACTGTACTAGCTGTGCCCACGCGGCTTCCCACGCGTATATTTTTAGTAACTTTTAGTCATGATTAATAAATTTATATAGATTTTCGTATTGTGTTATGACAATATAAAATATATTATATATATCTTCGTATCTGCACACAGATGCAGGCGATTGAAAATTATAGTACAGACGAGCAATTTTTCTATAATTTTCGGTAAAATTGCAATGATATTATTCTATAAATATTTAAAATATTCATATTTTCATTTTATGTCGGAACAAATAATGCACAACACATATTGCTCTTTTAACTGTTCCATCAATTTTACTCAATGTGTATGATTTAATAAAAAGCAACCGAACGGCAATGAAGTTTTTTCAAAAAAGCCGTCAGCGGGCCCAGCGACAGCAGTGGGCGGTAGTCGGTTGCTTTCTGGTTCCACAATAGAATATTTCTATAATAGAATATTTACATAATAAAATATTTATCATGTAAATTGACAGGGAGGACCCAACTTCCCGATAAAAACATATTTTATTATTAAGATTTGTATTTACACATTTTTGCAAAAATATACACAAATACTTCGACTGTTAAAAACTGATCAATTAATAACTGTATTTTTTCTAATAGGTTATCTAAAGATATTTCATTTCATACTATTACCTACTTAATATAAGTTAAATACAATTTACTTTTTAAACTAGTTTTTAATAATAGTTACAATTAAACATGTCAGAATATTCAAAACAATTGTTGAGTATGGTATGAAATGAATTATTCTTAAGTTTCTAAATAAACCACAGGGATTTTTTTTCTTCTGTTTAAGTTCCAATTAATCAGTTCGTTCGTTAAAACTGTTAAATAACTTATGCACGTTTTCGTAGACGTACGTAAATGCATATCTTATAATTACAATATATTTTTTTTTATAGAAGTTGGGTTATCGGATAATCGATCGTCGGGCAGTTATCCGGCACACAAATAGACATTGCCTATCATTGAAAACATTAGAGAAGTAGCTCTCACATTATTTACTTGGCTTTTTTGGATTATTGAAAATTTATGGCTTACTGAAAAGTAATAATTGTAAATTCAGATACTATTAAATCAATCCTTACTGAGAAGTATTAACTGTAAATTTAGATTCTACTAAATCAATTCTTACCGAGAAGTAATAATTTTAAATTTAGATTCTATTGAATCAATTCGTACTGAAAAATAATAATTGTAAATTGAGATAAATAATCGATGTCTCACAGAGATGAAGCTATTTATATGGGAAAGTAGATATGGTGTCGTGGGTGTTAGAGTATATTTTATTTAAATTAAGGATGATTCCTCTGGGGATAAAATCCAGTAATTATGTTCCTAAAAATTTTAACATAGATACTCAAAAATATAAAAAATATGGTACAATATATTAATTTAGTTGAAATATAAATTTTACATTTCGATATATTACAAGTAGGAAAAAATATAATTAAAAAAAACAGAGTCTACAGATAACACCATTGAACAGATGTACCTATTATATTTTAGTGAAATTCTATTGAGTTTAATATTTATCAGAGACTATTAATTTGAGAATTAAAATATTTATTTTATTTATCCTGTACTGAATAGGAATTAGGTAGAAAAAAACTACTCATCTCACTAGGATGAAACTGTGTCAAGATGAGCAGCTTACAATAGAACGAGAACAAAATAGTACATAAAAAAATAATAAATGAATATTAATAAGAATATAAATATATATAGAAAAAATAAGTAGATATTTTTTATTCAATAGGCGAAAGCTATAGTATAAAAGTAATAGATAAAAAAATTATATGTATTTATGAAATGATGAAACATACGGTTTATTTATATGACTGTAAGCTTTTTGTATCCCGACGGAAGACTTTAATTAGGTGTAATAAAAATGTATTAAAATCTAGCAATTAAAACATTTTATTTTAGCTGTGTTAAGGAGTGGATGTACTTAATGTCGGCACTCGGGTTCATTAAACTAGTTCACGGTAATATGAAATGCGCATAGCAGTAACGGATTAATCTAAAAAAAATGTCTGTAGCACGACATACGTTTTATTTTATTTTAGATATGTTAAAACACCCCACGCGAAAATCGATGTCAAATGGTTTGAGGGATGAATATAGTTTGAATAAATTTAAGGTTCAAAAGCGTTTTTTCTTTTTCTAGCTTTGAAGCTTTTATTCTTAGCACGATGCGATCGATTTCGCTCATATGGAGTTTTATTTATTATTTATGTTTCGTCGAAATACAAATAGGATGTAAACTGTTCAGCTTTTTGTTAGTTGATGCCTAAATTTTGAGTCGAAAATATTACAACACCAAAAGTATTACGGATTAGCTCTATAACATTCTGTATCGTGCAATCGGGCTTAAGCTTATACAAATATTCTGTGCAATTGGAACTATGCTATTGACAGCGTCAAACTTATGTTTATAAGGGAAATTAATGATTTAGTATTCTATACGATGAAAAATTTTCCTTCCACATTCCTTCATTACCATATTGACAATGTTTTCAGTAAAGCTAATTTTGGATTTTCAGTAAAACTAATTTGATAAATTTGGATAAAATTGATTTTATTAAAACATTAAATAACATGCCTGACATTCCTGCACTCTTAACAAAGTTTACTTGCATCTTCTAGAAACATGTTTATCATGACTATCATATTATTGTCATATTTCTAGAAATGTGCACGTAAATAATGTAAAAAATAATATAATGTACAAGAAAAAAGTCTAGTTTCTCTTGCGTTTTCATTAATTAATCGAAATTTATATAACTTAACTAACTCATTAGCTAGAATATCGTATTTTCTAGTTTTCTCGACTTCTACTGTTTGTAGAGTGTCTTGATTAGTTATTCCAGCCATAATCCGAATTATCTCATACCTACGCTTATCGTGAACAAATATATCAGGTCTGTTATTCTTTACCTTTCTATCTGTTTTCATTCGAGTATCAACTTTTATTTTTTCATTAGCTACTGTTTCTTTTACTGAATGACCACGCATTTTCATTGAGAATTTGATATCGTATTTATTGCATTGTAACAAATATAGGCATCGAATAACTTCATTGTGTCTTCGTGTATAGTCGTTTGCTAGCATTTTATCGCATCTTGTGGCTAGCTGATCAACTGTCTTAGGTGCATTATTACAGTGTTGGCATTATGATGTCACACCTAAGAATTATTTTGATGCCTCGATCAACATGAAAAATCTTTTATGTCCATTTATGGATTCGTCCTTGCTCTATGAAGTTTTTGTGTATATTTTTCTTATTAATTCCATTAAATAGAGTTGTTTTTTAGGCGTATTTGAAATTATTTATTGTGGTTGATTCATAAAAAATATTTGGCTTTAAAAATTTTCTATTTTTGAGAGGTGAGCCTGATTTTTAATTTGATTATTGATCAATAATATTACCAAAGCCAAATAGAACTCTCCACTCTGCAGAATTCAGAGATTTGTAATATATGGGTAGGTATACAATGTTGCACAAATTTTTTATGTAAGTCTTCAACTATATTAATCTAATCCTATTAATGTTGTTGTGCATGACATGAAAAGTCATTACTCTGTTTTGTAATTTATTTAAATATTGGTGTTTTTTCTTCTTTTTTGTACGCATAAAGTCATCGAAAATTGGGTTCAAAGTATTCATTACTGTACACGAAGCCAAGGCTACCATTTAAATGACGATTTATTTTAAACATAATGTAAATAATCATTTGTGATTCAAGATAAAATAAAAATTGTGGTTCTGTCCTTAACTGCTTTTGTTTTATTTCATTTTAAAATCATGATGTTCTTATTGATAAACTTTACAAGAATTCAAATTTGAGACGAAGCTGGTTACTAGCTCTTCGTTATAGTAAAAATATTTAATGGGTTAATATTTTGTAGGTACCACTTATTAAACAGCAAACTTTTATCGGGATTTTTGAAACACAATAGGTGTTATTTGACTGTTGCATAAATTTTCCCTTAATGATGTTTTAAGGGCTGGTCGTTATCAACTGCTTTGTTTCGGTTATTTTATGTCTTGTAAGCATAAAATTTTTAATGCTTTTCAGTAAAATGTGAAATTAATGGGCACCAGAATTCAAATGTTGGGCGAATTTGGGTAGTAGAGCTAGTTAAATATATTAAAAAAAAACAAGAGAAAATAAAAATAATAATAAATATCACGAGAAAAATTTATCTCGGCGTTCATACGTACGAAAATATTGACAAGGATGTTTTGAAATTCTTTAAAAATCTTGTATTTACAGGGTGTATAAAAATTGATGTAATTAAAAATATTAATAATTGCGAATATTGTCAAAATTGTGGAAATATAAATAGAGTTCAGGTAATTTTTTATTGGTACGTAATTTTACCTGTAATTTTTTTTTGTTCAATATCTACAAACAGAAATTGATAAAAATATAATAATTCATATTTCAGTTGTAACGAATCTTTCATTCAATATCGTTGATTGTACAAACAATGATGATTATTATTATTGACAATCTCTGTTACCGTTCGCCTAGTTAGGTGGTCAGCCCGGCGCTGTTTGGAAATGGAAGTAATTACATTTACCCAAATTAGTGACTGGGGTTCGGTTGTGAAATTGTTAGTGGAAACCGAGCGCAGCCTCCCCATCGCTCGGCCCCGACAGGGGTGAAAACTTCATTTGGGCGAGTAAGGGGTTAATTTGATAACATGGCTAAATCATAAAGGTTCCGTCCTAAATGGGAACGCCGAGTGAAATTCGCCCGGTATCCAAAATAGTGGAAAATTTGAGATAGAAAAAAAAATGTAAAAACGTTTTTATAAATTGGACACAATGTCTCTGTTTTAATGCTATAGGAGGCCCTGGGCCATGACTGTATTTATTGTAGAGAAATAAAAAAATACAAAAATACATATTCTTATAAAATTCACATTTACTTCTATTTGATATTTATCTGCGTGGTGTTCTACAACAGTCAAATCAAACGAGATATTCGACGAAAAAGACTTGATTATTGATTTTAATTATACAACTTTATGTAACTCTATGTCTACCGGTTTCGATACCACTGTATCTTCATCAGGACGGAAGAAAATGAAGGGAAGAATGAGCTGGATCAAGAGAATTACATCTTTTACACAGAAAAGAACGATGAAAGAGCATAAAAGGCAACATCGAAAATCATGTTGGCTAATAGATAGAATATATTCTGAAATTGCAAAGCTTCCTTCAGATACTTAATTGAGACCTAAAAGACACGGACAGAGCGCAAGATGGAGATA